>CABHPQ010001003.1:0-40618 GCA_902168405.1 Peromyscus aztecus | reverse complement strand
TGTGTGTGTGTGTGTGTGTGTGTGTGTGTGTGTGTGTGTGTAATACATATTCCTGTTCTTAGCTCTTGGCCAGCCAGTGGGTAAACTTTGGAAGACTTGTCAATTCAAATAAGAAAGACAGAGCTGGGAGAGAAGTCAGATGACACAAGAACACAGGGGTAAACTGGAGGTCCATGTTGCCTCCTGAGAGAGGGAAAAGCTGTCTGTCCACAGTGTGCCACCAAGAGTGCTTCCTTTCTCCTCCCCACTTCCCTCTGCAGCACTCTGGGTGGAATGCAAGGCCTCAGCATGCAGGAAAGCATTCTGCCACTGCCCTGCATCTCCAGCTCTCTTTTTCTTTTTACTTCGTGACAGTTTGGGCCGCCAAATGTAGCCCAAACTGGCCTGGAACTCACTCTACCCAGGCAGGCCTTGGACTTGCCATCCTCCTGCCTCAGCCTCCTGAGTAGCTGGGGTGACCAGCCTGAGTCATCACACATCATATTCTACAGCTCAGCATGTGTGCATGCACACACGGCTCACGGTTGCTTTGTTCTGGGTTATGCCCTCCCAGCCCACATGATACAGGAGGAATACAAGGTTGACTCCAAGAGCAACTAACTTCCCTCAGTGTTTAAAGTGCCTGAGTCCAGATCTGCACGGGAGGAAGGAAGGGTGACAGAGACAGAGATGAGAAGGAGAGAAGCCCAGAGTCTCAGAGCCGTCACTGATCACCTGGCCGGCCGGACAAGACTGAGCTGACTGATGCCTCTGTCCTTCCCTTCTCCCCGTGTGATCTGCTGCCTTGAGAGGAGACAAGGCAGATCTTTAAAGCGTTTGTCCTCTGTCATCCCTGATTTCCAGCTCTCTGAATAAAGAGAAGTTTTAAAAATTCAGTGCCTGGCTCTGCTCATTAGCCTCTGTCAATGACAGGCAACGGCGACTTGCATTTCTGTCGAGATTAACGAGGTGGAGAACTTGTCACAAACCAGTGGCCCATTTCTGTATTTTCTTGGACTCTGTTGATTCAGATCCAACTTCATGCCTGACTTGATCCCCATACCCTCACTGCGAACTCTCTCTTAATGGAACTGTGTGGGCTCCATTCACGTTTGTACCATAACCCAGCCCTTTCCTCTTTTTTTCCCCCATGCTCCTTCCTTCTTTGATTTTGAGAAACAGGATTTTCCAGGTGCTGATGGGAAAGTGCTAAGCTGTTCATGTTTGCCTCAAGTGCACTCTAATTGCAGCACCATGCATAGGTAGGCACATCCGTTAATAATACACGCTTGCCTTTATTTTTACAGGTTCATGGCTTCTGTTGCAAACACTGTCTCTGAAGTTACTTTCTACCTTGGTATTTGATTTCATCTCTGATTCACACAGTTCCATACTCACTGCATAATGTATAGTCCTCCTTCAGCGAGGGATGCATTCCTGTAGAACTGAGTTCTGTGAATACAACACTCATTCACTGCTTAGATCACTCCCCATGCCCTGGGTGTTTGGGGGCACAGTGCTTCCTCACATACGCTACAAATAAAATACTACCTAATTACAGGCACTGTATCCTTCTCTTCCCCTGGACCTCAAAGTCCTGTGGAGAGAAAGTCACATTTGACTTTCCTCTGGGATTCAGCACTTAATGAGTGTCATGCCTGACATATGGATCAGATACATGAAAGTCATTTGTTGAGGTGGGTGTGGATGAGTCTTTCAAAACCGTGCCTGACCAGGGCAGTGATTTTCCACTTAGGAGAGAGCTGCCCCAATCCAGTCGGACCTGATTCTAGAGTGACTGGATCAGAAGCAGCTTGGTGGACACTGGCTGCTCACTGCTTAACCCTGGCTGGTTTTGTGGAGAAACTGAATTAGAAATTTTATTTCATTTTAACTAATTTAAGCAGCCACGTGTGGCCTGGGGCTGCCAGACAGTTGCAGATGCAGGATTTACATCTGATGTCTGGAGATGGTGGGAAGTGGTGATGTGTCCATATTATTTTCAGCCGTGCATACTCACTGTGTAAATACGGGATTTCAGTACGACATTTTTACTGCATGTGACTTGACTTTATTCAGATTTACCCCTGTCTGTCTCCTTGCCTGGCCCCAGTCCCTTTTTTGTTCTAAATAGAGACCCCTCCTACTTTTAGGTCTTTTCCATTTTTCCTTAAACCCAGATTCTGCCTAGGAGAGAAAAGTCATAGTGTTTGTCTCTTGCAGTCTGGCTTATTTCTCTTAGCATGATGATCTCTAGTTCCTTCTGTCTTCCTGCTATGGTATTATTTCATTTTTGTGGCTGACCAGAGCACAACTGTACATACATATCACGTTTTCTTTATCGATTAATCTCTGAAGGGCACCAAGGCTGATTCCATAATCGATGAGTCTGTCATGGCCATTTTGATTCCCATGAGTGGTGAGTAATTTCACAAGTCTTTTGCAAGCCCAGCACTCATCTGCAGGGCACTGTCGATGGGGTTGAACAGTGTAACCAATGCCAAGCCCTTAGCACAGTGCTCTTGGAAGGTATATCTATGGTTATCACATGGTGGTATTTGAGATCTCACTAAAACTTACAGTTCCCAGCCTCACGTCTGTGGGGGAAGACACAGACAGGACATTGGGGCACTCCAGCCCAGCCCTGCCCTTGAGTCACGCTGGGATAATGCCACAGCTTCCACACTCACTCCTGTTACTCCTCTGGCTGACAGTGAGTCCTGGAACATCAGCTGTTTGTGGCAGGTGTTCTGATTGACAGCGAGTCCCAGATGATAGCATCCACAGCAGGTGTGCTGGCTGACAGTGAGCCTCAGGACATCATCTGTCCATGGCAGGTGTTCTGAGCTTGCTTTCTCCTTCCTGGCCATCTTTTGCAAGTACTTCAGGACCGGTCTCCTGTGTTCAGCTCCTATATCCTCCCACCTGCCTCTCTGGCCATACAGCAGACAAGACCAGTTTCCACAAAGCAGAGCTAAATGGTGTTCTTCTATGACCCTGCATCTTTGATGGCTCGTGTGTGTGTGTGTGTGTGTGTGTGTGTGTGTGTGTGTGCATGTGTGTGTGAGAGAGAGATTGTACATGTACACAGAAGCATAAGCATGAGCATGCATCTGCCAATCACCCACCTTGTTTATTCAGACTTTGTTAAGCGTCTCCCCTGTCTGGGGCTCACCAATCCAGCCAGCCAGTGAGTGGCAGGGATCTGCCTATCTCTGCCTCCCCAGCACACACCATAGCACCTGGTTTTTCACATCAGTCCTGGGTATCAAACTCAGACCCTTGTGTTTATGCAGCACATCCTTCACCTGCTGGGCCACCTCCTCAAAGAAGTCTTCCTTAGAAGTCAAAGCCTCTCTTCACCTCATGTCTGTCTTCAGTGAAGCTGTCTCCAGGTTTGTCCTCCCTCTCCCCCAGTGAGGCTCTTCTCTAGTTCCAGCTGCTCCCTCTCCAGCATGCCCTCAGTTCTCCCACTGGACACCGCCCCCTGCTCTGCTTCCTGTCTGCCGCGCCTGCCCCCACTCCCCCTGCCCAGCCTCTCCCACCTCCCCTGCCTTCAGAGTCTACCCCTCAGAACCCACAGAAGGCTGCTCTGCCGTGCAAGCGGCCAAGCCTCTGTGCTCCTGGCTGCATTTGTTCAAATCTGTATTCACTGTTTTCTTCCACACTGCGACAGAAGCAACTTCAGTGAGGAGGGTTCCTCTCAGCTCATAGCTCCAGGGATACAGCTCATCACGGTGGGGAAGGCATAGAAGAGGGGACCAGAGGGAAGCCAAGACTCCTCATCCAGATGAATGGCTAGAGAGCAGAGCAGAGCCATAACCCCAAAGTCTGCCCCCTAGTAACCCACTTCCTCCAGTTGGCCCCGCCTCCTAAAGTTTCCAGGGAACAGTGCCACCAGCTGGAGCCCATGTGTTCAAACACATGAGCCTGTGAAGAACATTTCATATTCAAACCATGGCACTACCCGTGTCTGTTTGTGTGGTCCCTTAGTATGTTTATTTATAGGTATTTTCTGTCTAAACTTTAAAACCCATGAAGTCAGTGGCAGGGTCTTCGCATCCCTATGTCCATCAGGGCATCACCAAACCGAACACCAGAGATTCGGAAGATTTGTTACATCAAGCTAAGATATTCACTAAAACATTTCAACTTAAGATATGAGCTCCATTATAGAGCAGGTGATCCCCCTTTAGAGTGAATGGGAGCTCCCTTTAGAGCAGGCATGAGCCTCCTTTAGAGTGGATATGAGCCCTCTTTCAATAGAAAGAGCCCCCTTTCAGAGCAGAGTGCTTTCCTACCTAGAATGATGCGAAAGTTCTCACAAAGCTTCAATTTTCCCAGTGAAGTCCTGCATCTCTAACATCACTGGATTCTCCAGCTTAATTGCAAGCTCTGAGTATCTGAATGTTTGACTGTAAGGACAGGCTCCTTCGAGCCCTGAAGGTTCTGCTCAGCAAAGATAGTGTTCACTAATGGCTGGAGACAGTGGTTGCCTTTCACATCCTTGATGAAAAACAGCTCAATGTTCCTAGTTCAGTACCATTAGTTTGCTGGGATTATGCCCAGTGCAGAAACTAAGGATGAAATCAACATTTGCCATTCACTTGGATATGGCTTTATATTTAGGCTGTGTTGACATTGCTAGAAAAAAAATGATTTTTTTTGCCTATTGTTGTTGTTTTATTCTTGTTCTTTTTAAGATAGTTTCACTATGTAATTGAAGTCAGAACTCATTATGTATCATAGATTAGCCTCAAACTTACCATGATCCCCCTGCCTCTCAGGTGCTGGGATTAGAGACCAAATTTAGATAATGACAAGAGGTGGATTGCCTGTCCACAAAATGTCATGTGTGCACGTATGTGTGTGTGTGTGTGTGTGTGTGTGTGTGTGTGTGTGTGTACATGTGTATGTGGGTGTGTAGTTATGTGTACACAAATGGGCACCTGTGCATGGAGGCCAGAGGTCAGCCTCAGGTCTTTTCTCAGGACTCTGTCCACCTTGGTTTTAGAGACAGTCCCTTACTTTTACCCAGAGCATGCCAATCCAGCTAGGCTGGCCAACCAGCTAGCTCCCTGCATCCCTCTGTCTCCACTTTCTGAGTGCTGGGATGACAAGTATGTACAACTTGTTACTTGGTTCTGGAGCTCAGTGCCAGAGTCTCATGTCGTCTGCACAGTAAGTGCTTAGCTGACCGAGCCACTGGACTTGTCTTTATTGGACACACCGATGAGTGTGTCCCTGGGGTAGGTGCCACACAGAATCATTGGGGAAGGCATGCTGACATCCCTGGCTTCTGTGCCACCGTTGTCAAAGCCATCGCTGTGCTACTTTCTAGATTAAACTACAAGAGGAACTGTTGAGTGGCCCTGTGTGACCGAAGATGGCAATGGTGCAGAAGACAAGATCCGACTTCCTGCAAACACAAATGTTTAACCCAGTTGCTTTGGGTTTTCCTGGTGGAACGAGAGTTCGCACATTATCAAGCTTGTAGATAAGGCTGGGATGTTTGGCCTCTGCCAGAGTTCCCGGGGGCAGGCCAGTGTGGGTGTGGCCATGACAAACTAATTGCATTATTCACGAAACCTCTGCTTCCTCACCCTATTGTTGCCGTCATGATGTCAAGGGGGCCATGACTGCTACACTTGACTAAGACAATGAGATCCCCATTGAGTCTCAGACTTCAGTTTATGGAGAGACAAAGAAGAGAAACATGTCTTAAGCCAGGGATAGGTACACACAGAAAGCCTGAGCCTTGCAGAGACTGGCTTCCCCAAGTATTGATGGGGTGAGGGAGATGCTCAGTCAGGAGGTCCTGAGTTCAGGCCCCAGCACCCACATTAAAAGACTGGTGTGGTACGCATACTTGTCATCTAGCTCTGGAGAAGCTGAGACAGGAGGATCCCTGGGACTTATAGGCCAGTCAAACTACCATGCTTGGCCAGTCTTAGATCCCAGTGAGAGAGCCTGCTTTGCAACATAAGATGGCTCATTCCTGAGGAATGACACACAAGGGTAGATGCACATGTGCACAAGCATTAGGGTTCCAATAAGAAATTACCCTCTGAAGTTCCTGTGGTGAAGGCTTGGTCAAGCTGGTGGTATGGCTGGGAGGCAGTGGAAGCATTTGGAGACAATCTAGTTGGAAGAAGTAGATCAATAAGGTGTGCCCTTGAACTGTAAGAATGTCACATCTTGCCAGGTGGTGATGGCTCATGCCTTTAATCCCAGCACTCGGGAGGCAGAGCCAGGCAGATTTTTGTGAGTTCAAGGGCAGCCTGGTCTACAGAGTGAGGTCCAGGACAGGCACCAAAACTACACAGAGAAACCCTGTCTTGAAAAAAAAAAAAAAGAATGCCACATCACTGCCCCCCTCCCCATTTCCTGTCCGTCATGATGGGAGCAGCTTTCCTTCAGTAAGCTTTTTCACCATGATGTTCTTCCTCACGCAGGCTTACAAACCAAGCGAGCCAAGCAACCATGGGCTGAATACTGTGACCCAAAATAAACCTTTCCACCATTAAATTGCTTACATCAAGAATTTTGTTACAGAAGCAGGAAGTGACAAACATAGAAAGAGAACCTAAACCAAAGGTGTGAGATCTATGAGCTCTGTGGTCACGTGACAAACCCTGTAACTCTTCTGATGGGCAGTGGCTAGAGTTGACTGGCTGGACCAAGACATGCTGCAAGGAGACTGTGGTGATACCACCAAGTTCTAACATACTCAGTGACTTTATCATGCCTTGTGATATGTCAAGGCCTTAAGTCAGGGCATGAACATTCTTCTTAATCTAGGAGGGGCAGTCAGTAATGCAGGTGCTGTCCTTCTCTGTAGACACCAAACAAACAGTATGTACTGAAACCCTCTGGAACGTGTGAATGAGGCTTAGTGCTTGCTGTTCATCTATTCCTGTGACGAATACAGCAGATTGGGTTTTCAATATTGAATGAATGATGTTATGAATGACCATCATAACTGGCCTCAGTTTCCTTCTGGACCCCCATTCAGCCCTGATGGGTAGATGGAGGGGTGGGGGATGTGCTGTTCTCATTTTAAACTGAAGAATATGAAAGCTACAGAAGTTCTCTGGGGTGTTACCAATATGGTGGAGATATTCCTGCTGTTGGACACAAGCTGTTGCTAGGTTCTCATGCTTGGGGAATCCTCCCCCCCCCCCCCCCCCCCCCGTTCAATGGAAAAGAGTTTCAAAAGAAAAAAAACTGCACACCAATTGTGTGCTCTGCACACTGTTATGTGCATGTCAGATCTTCTGAGCTGGCCTCCATCTTGGGGCAATAACATAAAGAAAATGAGAACACCACCTATCACTGAGTGCCAGGCTGCAAGTCCTATAAGCCAGGAGCTCAACTCAGCCCCAAGGGGAGTTGGTGAGTGTCAGTCGTCAACTGGAGCACGCACGGTGGTTATTCAAGTTGACAAGTCCTTCAACACTGTCACCAAGCCTTCAGAAACGTAGGACAGTTGGATGATGAGAGCCAGGAGCACTTTCTGCTCTGACCAAGAGCAGCTTGAGGGAGGAAAGGCTTTATTTCAGCTTATACTTCCCGGTCACTGGGGGAAGTCAAGGCAGGAACAAGGCAGGAGTATAAAGACAGGAACTGTGGAGAAAGGCTTCTTGCTGGCTGCTCACTGACTCACTCACAGGCTCATTCTTAGCTAACTTCCTTACACAGTCCAGGACCACCTACCCGGGGAATGGTGCCACCCACAGTGGGCTGATCCCCCTACATCCATTAATCAAGACAGTGTCCCACAACTCTACCCACAGGCCAACCTGATCTAAATAATTCCTCAGTTGAAATGATCTTCTTAGATAAATTCTAGGCTGTGTCAAGTTGACAGTTAAAGCTGAACATTGTTAAATACAGTGACAACAAATTTGTAGCTTCTTTGAGACAAAAGGTAACATGAGATCAGCCCAAGGATAGCACGATAAACAAATAACCTTTAGATGAAAATAATAATAAGGCCACTCAGAGAATGGAAAAGTGAGAAATGTAAATGTCCAATAGATAAGAAAGCAACATCAGCATGACCATCAATGAAACGATGGTCTCTGTCACCAGTAGCTGTGAAAGTGTGAATTAAAAGCCAATTAAGTGATGGCACACCTGTCCTCAAAGAATGAGGTGGGAGAGGATGGATGGGTGAGCATCTGCAGCACAGCCAAGAGTGAAGGAAGAGCTCACACACTACTCATGGGGGAGGGGCGCTGAAGGATGGCCATGACAGGGTTGGGGGGATTGCGACAGAACACAGTGGCAGTGTTTGCCTCGCCTCCAAGCGACTTTGCTTCTGATAGCTGTCCCTGAAACAGGCAGCTGTGGATTCACGTGGGCATGACAAGTGGGAATGTTCTCTGCATCGTTGTGACACCAAAGGAACAGAGACAACTAAATCCCATCAACAGAAAGACGAATTAGGAAAAAGCAAAAGATGCTTATGGTGACCAGCTAAGCCTTCTTCCAAAGGAACTAGTAAAATCTGTTTTGTTTTGTTTTTTAACTATTTTCTGTCTGCTTTATAAAGTAAATATATCTCAAAAGTACTTCCATTAAAAATCAAGCTGTAGGGGCTGCAGAGAAGGATCAGTGGATAAGAGTGGTTGTTGTGCAAGCGTGAGGACCTAAGTTCTAATCTCCAGCCCCCACCTAGAAATCCAGGTATTTTCATGCACCTGAATCATAAGACAGGAAGATCTCTGGGCCCTGCTGGCTGTCAGTCTGCTCCAGCTTCAGGGAGAGACTTTGTCTCAGGGAACCAAATGGGTAAATGATAGAGAAGGATACCAGACCTCCTCCTCTGGCGTCCAAACACACATACAAGGATGTGCACATACATGCACATACACCACTCACACATACCACACACACTCACACAAATAAAGCAAGTCCAGTTGCATAATGAAGTGACACTGTGGGTTATTACTACATGTGGTAAAACACTTGGGGCAATACAGTGTGTGTCACATGTTTTCTCATATGTCTATAAGATTATTTGTTGAAGGTGGGGAAGAACAAACGAAATATCAACGTGTGATTGAGGATGGCAGATGGCAGAAGCATTGTAAATGTGGAAGAAAATACATTGTGATGCTCTCAATTTTAATAAGGATAGATCCTCATTTTCATGACTGTGATAGCTGAGCTTAGTTGTCAACTTGACCCTTTGGGAAGAGGAAAACTCAACTGAGGAATTCCTTCTGTTGGACTGACCTGTGGGTGTGTCTCTGAGGCATTTTCTTAACTACTGATTGCTATGAAAGTGTCCAGGCCACTGTGGGCAGTGCCATCCCTATACAGATGACCCTGGGTATTATGAGAAAGCAGGCTGAGCCGGGTGGTGGTAGCGCACGCCGGGTGGTTACCAGCACTTGGGAGGCAGAGCCAGGTGGATCTCTATGAGTTCAAGGGCAGCCTGGTCTACAGAGTGAGATCCAGGACAGGCACCAAAACTACACAGAGAAACCTTGTCTCAAAAAACCAAAAGAAAAAAGAAAAAGAAAGCAGGAGCCAGGCGGTGGTGGCGCATGCCTTTAATCCCAGCACTGGGGAGGCAGAGGCAGGCGAATCTCTATGAGTTCGAGGCCAGCCTGGGCTACAGAGTGAGTTCCAGGAAAGGCGCAAAGCTACACAGAGAAACCCTGTCTCAAAAAACCAAGAGAGAGAGAGAGAGAGAGAGAGAGAGAGAGAGAGAGAGAGAAAGAAAGAAAGCAGACTGAGTAAGTCATTAGGAGCAAGCCAGTAAGTAGCGCTCCTCCATGGCCTCTGCTTCAGTTCTTGTCTCCAAGTTCCTGCCTTGAGTTCCCTCAGTGATGAACTGTGTGACCTATGAGATGTAATAAACCCTTTCTTCCCCAAGTTGTTTTTGGTCAAAAGAGAAGAAAACTAGGACAATGGCAAAATTAAAACTTAATTTTCAAATGAAAGAAAATCTACAGGAATCATAGGAAAGTAAAAAGCAGGGTGGGGGGGTGGTGCTGGGAAGGACCTCTTCACAAGGAAAATGGTTTTTCTAATCACATTTACCAAGATTCCAAGAGCTTCCATTTCTTGGTGCAAAGGAAGGAGCTTCTCAGAAGCCAGGCCCAGCTCTGGGGAGCTCACCTTTCCTGCCCTTGCTCTTGCGGGCCTGAGTCACAATAACTCGGTTTCTTGCTTATTTTCCAATTTTCTCCCCTGAGTCACCCTCTCCCATGCAAATTTATGACCTCTCCAGTGCACATCGAGATGGAAATTCATTAACCATAGCAGCAATAATCCTTGGATAAAAGGGACTATTTAAGAGCACCCCAAGGGAAAAGTCCTAAGCAAGAAATTAAGTATTTTCTTAGCTTTGATCCAAAGAATTGAATGGGAAAAGAAAAAAAAAGTCCCCAAGGTCTTCTAACAACATTTTAAAGATCACTTTGTGTTATCTGTTGCTTCCTCCAGGTCTGAGTGGAGCGACTGAGTAACTAACTACTTGGTCTTCCAGTAACCGAGTTAGTGATGGAGCACTTGCCTGGCTGATGCGGGCCCTGGGTTGAATCCCCTGCATTAGTAATTTCATTCAGTGTCTTTTTCCCCTCTGTAACATGCTTTCCATGGTGCTGTGCACAGACTAAATGCAGCCTTTCAGGAAAGGACTCCACTGTGTGATCACCTGTTTTGGTAATTTGAACAACAACAGCTTGAAGCCTGGGGAGATGGCTCCTGGGTGAAGTGCTTTCCACATAAACATGAAGATCCAAGTGCCATCCCCAGAACTCACATAAAAAGCCACAAATGGCGGCTTGTGTTTAGAATCCTAGAGCCAGCCAGCCAGACTATCCTAATCAGTGAGCTCCAGCCCAATGAGAAACCCTGTCTCAAAAAACTCAAGGTAAATAGATGGCTCCTAGCTAATGACTCCCAAGGTTGACCTCTGGTTTATCTATGCGCGCGCGCGCGCGCGCACACACACACACACACACACACACACACACACACACACACACACTCACATACAAGCAGAGAAAGAAACCATAGCTCAACATTTGAACGTTTCATAGGGTAAAGCTACCTTTTGTCTGTCTTATTGTCCCAACTTGATCCTGTCCTCCAAACATACCCTTGGTAGACAAGTCCTAACCTGCCGCAAGGACATGTGGTTCTGCCAGATCCAAATCCATAGCCAAAAGATCGATTCCAGCCGCGTCTCACAGAAGCCTCTCTGGCGGGACAGCCCCTACTGTCTCTGAGGGTCCTCGTCTTCTGCCCGGTCACTTCCTTGTTCTGTGTGCTGCGCCTTCAAATGATGGGATGAATGAAGCGCATGAGAGAAGGCAATCTGCTTCACTCTGGTGTGAATCACACCTGTGTGAACCACACCTACAAACTACCTTTACAGCATCTTCTGAACTGTCTGACCAAGTGCTTGGGCCCCAAAACACCAATCAGACTAAATCAGCCACCCCAATCCCTCCCTCCCTAGACAGCTTCAGACCAGAATCTATGGTCAGTATGTAATTAAAAACCAATACGAGGCCAGGAGATGACTTACTTGGGTAAATGTTTGCCTTATAAGCACAAAGACCTGATTTCAATTCTAAGAACCCATGTTAAAAAGCTAGGTATGGGGGGCTGGAGAGATGGCTCAGAGGTTAAGAGCACTGGCTGCTCTTCCAGAGGTCCTGAGTTCAATTACCAGCAACCACATGGTGGCTCACAACCACCTGTAATGAGATCTGGTGCCCTCTTCTGGCCTACAGTCATACATGCTGTATACATAATAAATAAATAAATCTTTAAAAAAAAAAAAAAAAAGCTAGGTATGGTGGCAGGCACTTATAACCCTAGCACTGGAGAGGCAGATACAGGGGGACCCCTGGGGCTTGCTGTCCAGTCAGACTGCTCTACTTGGAGAGCTCCCAGGGGCTGAGCAACAGACAGTGTCTGAGGAACAACACCTAAAGCCTGGGGTTATCTTCTGGCTTCTACATCCACGGGCACACTTTTACACACACCTCCTCACAGACATGTGCACACACCTCCTCACACACATGTGCACCTATCCATACACATGAACACACACATTCACTCAAACGTCAAGCCTTAGAAAATCCATATTCCTACCAGACTCAGCACTGAGTCACCTATGGGTTGACTAGTCCACTCTAGGGTCTGTGGAGTTGTTGCATAGTCTGGTGTTTTGTTGCTCCAAACATATCCAGCAGAAACATACACATTTAGTGTGATAACACTGGGCCGAGACACCAGGGCTAAGGACAGAATGCACCACAATAGCTACTCTGAAGCCGTGTGGAAACATTCTTACACACCATCTGTCCTGTGTAGACCCCCAAATTCAGGGAGCCCCCCCCCCCATCATCATCATCTCATCGTTTTAGTGGTGACTTAGAGTTTTGACTTCTCATTTGTCGTTTGTTTGTTGGCCTTCCAAGATTCCTTGTTCCTCTGTAGTTTTTACATATTTACCCTTGGGTGGCTTCCCTGACGGGCTGTGCTTTCATTTCCAGCATAATAGAATGGTTGTTTGTACTTAGAAATCTAGATAAGCCACAGCACAGGCAGGCAGGTGTATAGCCCTTATGCTTCATGAAAGCAAAACTGAATGAGAGGCAGCTCAGCAGTTAAGAGCACTTTTTGCTCTTGCAGAGGACCAGAGTTTGGAGTTCAGTTCCCAGCACCCTAGCTGGGCAGATCACAACTGCCTGTAACTCCAGCTCAGAGGATCAGACGCCCTCTTCTGGCCTCCACAGACTCTGCAGACACATGGCTTGTACTCACACAGACTCACATGAATAAAAATAAAATAGTCTTAAAACTGGATAGTCACTTAAGGGAGAACACTGCCTTCCCTCTCCCCTCCTTCTCTGTCCATTACTGTTATCCTTCCTCGCCCTTTCCTGTCTTTTCAGCCTTTCTGTCCCTCTCCTTTTCCTTCTCCTTTTCCTTGTCCTCGCTTTCTCCCCACATAGCTAAGCTCTCCTGCTTCTAACTGGCAGTTGGAGGAATGGCTTAGCAAGAGCTTGCTAGCCCTGAGTCCCTTTCTCTTTCAATCACTCTTAGGCACTTGGCTGAGAAGGTTGTAATTAGCAACAGTCTTTTCAGCACTGCAGAACTTTCTTGTGAATTGTTCTCTTGCTTTTGACTAGGATAAGAGCCCAAGACTGCAGGCTGAGCCATGGTTTCAAAAGCTGAGCGTGGGTCCCCAGCAGCCCTTGCTCTGCTGCTGTCAAATCTAGCTTCCCAGCTCTGCTCCTTGGCTTGTCCTCGCACCAAACAAAGGCATTTCAACCTTCATTCTTTAAAGGGCCCATTTAGCAAATGGCTGCAGAGCCCTGAGCTATTACTGTGGGATCCTAGAAACAAGAGACTGATATGGCAAATGAGTGGCTGGTTCTCTGAACAGCATGCAGAGGTGTAGCCATGGAGACATCAGATTTTGGAAAGAACTTCCATCCAGTCTCTTTTTGTGGGAAGCTTACTGAGAACGGGGGAACTCCTCTGCTGCGTGCATCATGCTCCCTGCCCTGAAATGCAGAATAAGTCTTTGCAAATAGGGTTCTGACAGAGACAGAGCTGGTGACCTTAGGAGACATTGCCCTTGCAGAATACCTCAGAACTCAGGCATGGTGAGGTCCCCACTAATGCTGGAAACCACAGGGATTTGTGGCTCCAAAGGATGCATATCTGAGCAGAACAAAAGGAGGCTGGCAATGGGGCAAAGAAGACCCCTCACCCTCCAGACACACTCACCTAGTATTGCCAACACAAAACCCCCAGCTGATTCCACATTGTCACTTCTGTGAAATGAAAATATACAAGAGCTTTCCCAAGGCCTGACCAACTGGATTTCTACTAACGTATGTGTGGTGCTTTTTTTCCAGTCATCAAAGCCATGCACCACACATGGAACTGTCAATCAGTGTGATCACTAGACCAGCCACCAGGAGGAACACCCCCAACCCAGCACAGGCAGGAGAGGTTGACTTTAGCTTCTGACGTCCACCAGGTTACTGTAATTATAGTGAAAAGCTGTAGGACTTTCGCAGTGTGACTGGGGGAATCCATATGACCTTGACCTTCCACCTATAAGATGTAGGCTTTTATGCATAATTAAATCTGTGCCACCTTTAGATTACTTATAATCTTCATTTTTGTAAGCTTCTTATTTCTCAAGGAAAATAATCATTTTGAAGATTGGATAGAGGGGTATGTACTGTGACATCTTTGTATTCGTACCGTCCTATGAGTGCCCAATTTCCTCCCCACAGATCACCCTGGTGGATGCAGGCTGCACTGGTCAGCTTCTGTGGCTAAGACAAAATGCCTTGTGCACACAGTTGAGGGGGGAGGGGCATTTAGCTCACAACTGAAGGGGTTTCCAAGTGCTGTGGTGGGGAAGGTGAGGCAGAGCAGAACAGCTCACATGGGCAGAGGAAGTGTGAAGGCTGAGGGCTTCCTCCTTTCCATCCCACCTCAGCTTGTTGGGTGCTGCTGCCCACAGTCAGGGCAGGTCCTCTCTCTTTAGTGAGTCCATTCTAGAGACACATTCACAAACACATCTATGGGGGAACCTTATCTTCTTGGCATTTGAAATCTGTCAAGCTGATGTTCAGAATCAGCCATCTCATTGGCCATTTTGTTGGAAGATTTGCTCCACCTCTTTCCTGTATCAGAGCCCAGGCTCAGGCACTCAGCTCATGTAGAAGAGGCTGGAACCAGGAAGAGAAAAGAAGATTTGAACTTATGCCCAACTCTCACCCCTTGTCTGTCTGCTTCTCCATTGAAAACGTCTATCTTCCTATCATTTATTATAGCTCTATTTTCTATATACGTATCATTTATATGTATCATTTATCTATACTTCATCTGTTACCATCTTTCCACCTGTTTCAGTTTGTTTTCTACTGTTGTGATAAAGGCCACGACCCAAATCAACTTGATGGTTTCTTTGGCTTGCACATCCTGATCACAGTCCATCACTGAGGGAAACCAAGGCAGAAACTAGAGGGAGAATCTAAAGCAGAGGCCATGGGGGGAATACTGCTGACTAGCTTGCCTCTCCATGGCTTGCTTTACCTGCTTTCTTATGCAGCACAGGACCACCTGCCCAGGGATGGATGGCACTGCTCAGAGCAGGCTGGACCCTCCTCTGTCAATCACTAATCAAGAAAATAACCTCCACTGACCTGCCTACAGCCCAATCTATGAGGCATTTCCTCAATTGGGTTCTGTCTTCCCAGATGACTCTGGCTTGTGTCAAGTTCAGAAAAAAACTAGCCAGCAGAGCATTCATCCATACCCTTAGAGTTTAAAGAAAATGGTATAGCTATTTACGATGTCTGTGTACAAATAGTGTGTTCACAATTACATGTGCAAATACTCCCCTAACCCCGAGTCTTTTCTGTAAAAGCCTCTGTTTTCAGATGGGAGCTCTGTCATTGAAGCCCACTTGGAAAGACAGTGTGAGGATGTCTGCTGTTCTAGATGATTCCCATGAAGCTCAGGTTCCACTGTGTGTGTGGTACCCAGGCACAGTGTGAACACGCACAGGTTTTCCATCAGTCATAACAGTGGGTGCCTCCTTAGGTTGATGAGTGACAAGTGGGCAGGCTGAACAAGAAGACTGTCTGGAAAGAGCGGAACAGTGTTCTCTGGGGCCAGGACTCTTGTTGCCGGGCTCCGAATGCCTGTCTGTAACACACTCCCTTCCTGACCTGCATTGGACTTGGTGGGCAGGTGCCAGTTGTAACTTATTTTCCTTAGCCTTTATCATTAGATGAATGTGTGTTCCCAGGTTGATACTGATCTTGAACTCCAGAATGTGACCTCATTTGGAGCATGGTCTTTATAGAGCCCATTCATTAAGGACCTTGAATGAATGATCCCCAGATTAACAGTTCACCCCAAATCCAATGATGTAATGTCTGTGTACGGAGAGGAAAGGGCAAATGAGACAGAAAAGAGGACGTGTAGAGACAGTGGTCCAAACGGAAGTGTTGCAGCCTCAAGCCAAAGACACTAGGAAGTGTCCACTGGAAAGGGTGTGGGACACCCCCCACTTCAGAGTCTCTGGGAGAACCTTCTCTGCAGATACTCAGGTTCTGAATTGTTGCCACGAGAAAAGTAAATATCTGTTGTCCTAAGCTGAGCAGCTATGATTGTTTGTCCTGGCAGTCATAGGCGGCTCATGCTCCCCTTGATGGCTTGCTGGAATGTTCTTTCACCTGGCTACTCAATCACTCTTTATGTCTTATTCCCTGTGTGGAATATTGTTCTTCAGTGTTTTTTGATCCAACCTGCCCATAGCCACCGCTATGAGTAGCAATACTACTCAAGTTTTATCCAAACAGAACCACAGACTTCCGGAAACTGCCAGCTGGAATCATTTCCTGGAAGCCATTCCTGACAGGATTCACATCAAAACAAAGCACAACAGGAACTGTCTGGAGGCTTCCTTGTCTCCTCATAAGCTGGCATTGCCTTCTGAGAGCAACCACCATCAGGATGGACCACTTGGGTGGCTCTGGCTGTGGTTCCCACAGAGCTGAGCCAGTTGCCTGGTGAAGTGACTTCTTGCTTGCTGGATTCCTGGGGCTATGCTCCTGTCCAACAAACAGCTGTCCTGATATTCTAAGGCAGTGAACTATAAATTGCCAGTGTATTATGGTTGAGTCATTTGTCTCAAAATTAGTATTTGATTTAGGGTGTTTACAAGCGAATCATCTCAGGAGAAACTTCAGAGTGGTTCCACAGTCTGGCAGTGCAGTACCCACTCAGAATGAATCAGTGAATTCACTGCCTCAAAAGACAGGCTTTCATGTTTACAAGATTTACAAAGGCTCTCTCTACAATCATAGTCGTCAAAGCACAAAAGGTTGGCACTTGCCAACATAAAAAGAACCAAAAAATTCTGTGGCTTGCAATCCCAATGAATGTTTTTCTCCTGGGAGAAAGAATAATTATGTCGTTTTGATTCATTGCTAATTAAAAATAATTTTAAGTTGGATAACCATAAAAACACATTACTGAACACATGAAAATGGGGGATGAGAAAAAGTACCCTCCAAATACAATTGCTTTTTAATTCTACATCTTTCCAGACTTTAGCCCCATCTGTGAGCTTTGTATAGTCCATGTTTTTTTTTTTTTTTCTCTCTTTTGGTTGTTTACTTTTCTTAAAGACTATTGCTGTGAAAGTGCAGTGGGTGTGCCTGGTAACAAGAGAAATGGTACAGACGGACGCGCGATAAAGAGCCAGCTAGTAACAAATGAAAGGGTGCCGACTAACTGGCTATGGAGAGCCGTCACCGTCCACGCTCTCTCGCCCACCTCTCGTCTCACACTCTCTCCTGGAAACTTCCTGGCATTTTGGTTGACAGTGTTTCTGGTAATTACTTTCCTAATTCTAAACAATGTACTTAAAGCTATTTATTTTTATAACGAGTTATTGTTTATATACCCAAATTACAAAACTACAATATAGCAACCACAAAGTCCTACTGATTGCTAATACACTGCAGTGCTGTGCGTGCATGCATATGTGTGTGTGTGTGTGTGTGTTCACGTGTGTGTGTGTGTGTGTGTGTGTGTGTGTGTGTGTGTGTGTTGGTGCGTACACACTCACCTATGCATGTGCAGCTGGGAAGGCCAGTGATGAACTTCATATATCTTCCTCCATCACTTTTAACTTAGTTTTGGAGACAAGGTCTCTCACTGAATGCAGAGATTGTTGTTTTGGCTAGACTGACTTGCCAGAGACCCCTAAGGATCCACCTGTCTCCACCCCTCGGCTCTGGAGGTATAGGTAATGTGCCTCCCATCACACCTGGCTTTTACAGGGTACTGGTGATCTGAGCTCAGGTCTTTGCCTTACCCATTGAGCCATCTTCCCAGCTCTCCCTTACTTCAGTAGTGTTGCTGATACCTTTGAGACCCTCCCCCCAACTCCCAAACCCCTCCTCCCCTCCCCGCAAGGGACCTTGCACTCATATTGTCTTTCCTGTGGGTGCTCTTAGAAAAGCAGTTCACATTTTGGTCTCAGAACCCTTTGTGTGCCCTTAAAAATGATTGAGAACCTCAAAACAATCACGTATGTGTTATAGCTACCAATACTTACAGCAAAGACGGAGATATTTTAGAGCCACTTATTTTAAATTGTTTTAAGCACATTTTCCACAGTAAAAGAAAGTCACCATTTTTTAGCATGTGGAAAATGTCCTCCATGTCTGTCTTCCTAAAAGTCAGCTGGGTCCTCTGGTCTGTGTGTCCATCCTACAGATGTAATGTTACAAGTCGTGTAGCTTGGCCATTCCCTCATGAGAAAGAAAGGGGGAAACCCCTGATGTTACTGTTTTCCCATTACAGGAGAACCTTAGAGAAGGAGAATGGGCCTCGAGATGGTGGGGTCCAGGAAGCTGTGATGGAGAACTACAATATTTGTAGGTGAGAACTCAGGGCAGAGGTCGTTCACACGGCAGAGCAAGAAGCCTTCAGTGAGGCTAGCACCAGGTCCTAGGGAGAACCTTTGAAGGCTTCTTGTCCTTTAAGGATCCACTGCCTCCAGCTAGGCACCCAGCATTTGAAATTAGTGCCATCAGTAGGGGCACAAGCATTCAAAACACGAGCCTGTGTAGGACATTTCAGGTTCAAACCATCACATTATAAATACCCTTCTGGCCTCACAAAACATTCCAAGGGTCTCAGGGGTGTATTAATTACTGTCTTGTTGCTACAACAGAACACCTGATGAAACAACTCAAGGAAGGAAGGTTTTATTGTGGCTCACAGTTTGAGAGTACCATCAGTCCAACACGGCAGGGAAGGCACATCAGCAGGAGCATGAGGCAGCTAGTCACACTGTGTCCACAGTCAGGAAGCAGAGGCAGGGGAACACCAGTGCTCAGTTAGATTCCTCATTTTTATTCAGTCCAAGAAGCCAGCCTTGGGGTGGTGCTGCCTGCATTCATAGTGACTCTTTCCATCTCAGTGAACTCAATAGGAGCTCTTCATAGACATGCTCAGCAATGTGTTTCCATGGTGACGCTAAAGCCTGTCAAGTTGACAATCGTGATTAACTATCACTGAGACCCTTTGAGATTTGTGTGCCAGCTGATACAAGCAACGCATCAGTAGGCAGACACGATTTTAAGTGATTTTAAATTAGCTTACTAGTTTTCAAAACGCATTATCTAGCTGAGTTATTCTATGTGTGCCCTTGTGATCATCTTCTCAATGCTGCTTTTATTTTTTGCGAACTCAACATTTCATGTTATTTTTACTCTTCTGTGCTAGTTAATTATACAACTACACCATGCCTCTTCTAATCTTTTAAAATAAATATTTAGGTATTTTTAATTTTTTCCCCCTCTTACTAAGAAAGTTGAGAAGAATGATTGTCTTTTTGTGACATTCTAGTGTGAAGGGCAAGGGAGGGGTACGGTCCTGTAAAAGGAACCTCCCTAGTTGTGCTGGTCAACTGTGACTGTCAACACAATGGACAATCCCCTGGGAAAAGTCTCAGTGAAGGATTGTTTTAGATCAGGAGACTTTGTCTAGATTTCTGTAACGAATGTGGACAGACTCAGTCCACTGTGGGCGGCATCATTCCCTGGTTATGGGACCTGGACTGTGCAGGAGTGGAGAAAGTTAGCTGAGTACTCAGCATGCATTCATCTCTTTGCACTTGTCTGTGGATATGGTATGACCAGCTGTCTCAGCTCTCGCCGCTGTAACTTCCCTGCAGTGATGGACTGTAACCTGTTGCATAAATTGATCACATCCCCTCTATGGTATGGTTAAGGGGAAGGTTTTTATTGTAGATATGAGAGAGAGAACAATCGAAGGCTTCTGGAAGAGTCCAGAGCAGAGAGAGAAAGCAGTAGACTGAACGTGGCCAACAGACTAGACCTGGCCATGAGAGAAGCAGGAGTTAAGCAGAAAGGTAGAGAAGGGGAGAGAGGGGGGTGAAGGGGAGAGGGGAGGAGAGGGAGAGATGAAGACAAAGAGCACAGGCAAAAGAGAGAGCCAGAGAGGAGCACAGCTGAAATGGCAGGGTTATAGGAATGAGTAGCTGGGGGTCAGGAAGCCCATGAGCTGGAGAAGTTTAGGGTAGTGGGGGAGGTGAGAAAAGCCAGGGCGTCAGCATGAACTCTGAAATGTGTAACAGGCACTTATGATGCTGAGGGAGCCTGGAGGTCAGCATGCACTCTGATATGCTAAAGGCACCACAGAAGCCATTTGTCCCTTCTGCGAGTAATAAGGGAAATGGCTCCTTTGGTAGAGGCTTCACAAGTTCCTACAGAGTGCTGGCTTTTGTCTAAGCCCCAGAATCCGTAGAGATGGAGATTCCTTTGGACCTGACACCTGTGAGTTAAATAAACTCTTACTCCCCAGGCTGCTTTGTTTCAAGGTTTTTATCACCACCACAGAGAAGCCCTCATCTTCAGTTACTTCAGAAAGTATAACAGTATACCTCAGTAGTGCCTAATGGCTTTTCTGGGGAGATGTAGAAGAAACATCTGTTTACCCCAAACAAAGGAGCCAAAAGACAAACAAACAAAAAAGTCTAGTAAGTTCAGTTTTGCAAGTACGTGTTTGCTGGGGTTGCAGGAATATGTGCAGCCCTATCCCTGCAAAGTCCCTCCCTGAATCCAGTTTCTACCTATTGGTATATGAGGAGCAAAGCCTCACTTCATAAGAGCACAGGAGACTTGGAGCAGGGAACGTGCCAGACAAAGCTGGGCGTCAGCTTAGAATGCCGGGTACTCTGAGTGCAGAGGATGGCTTTTATTTGTAATTCCCCTTATGCATGCCCCTTACTCCCTTTCCTCCTGGCCGAGTAAATGGGAAGGTACAATCTTACAGATCATCTGGCTCTTATCTTGCCCTCTAGGGAACAGAGACCTTCAGTAAGATGCCTGAGGTCACACAGCTATCCCTCTTGCAAGAGCCAGGATTCTGAAGGAAGCAGGCTAGCTCCAGGCTCTGTGCTTATAACCTCTAGCTGTTGGCCGCCTTGAATAGTGGTTCTCAGTCTGTGGGTTGTGACTCCTTGGTGAGCTGAATGAAAAACACAGATATTTACGTTACGATTCCTAACACTAGTAAAATTACAGTTATAAAGTAGCAACAAAAATAATCTTACGGTTGGGGGTCACCACAGTAGGAGGAGCTGCATTAAAGGGTCTCGGCATTAGGAAGGTTGAGAACCACTGTCCTAGAATAACAATAGAGAGGAGCAAAGGAGGGACTCAGAAAACACACAGCCACAGCCCCCCAGCAACACCCAGCCCCGTGTGTAGTTTCACTTCAAGTTCTAAAGAGCGAGGACAGTGTGGACGGGACAGACACACCATGCATCTGTTGATCGGTGGCACCACAGTGAATGCTTCACAGTTTACACAAGAGCCACAAAAATACACCAGCAGCAACACTCCGCTCCGTGGAAAGCAGTTTTCATGACATTGATACACAGATGTGCTGGTGGGTTTCTTTGCTTGTTTGTTACTTCTTTGTCTGTTTGAGACAGGTCACACTCTGTAGCTCAGGCTGTCCTGGAACTCACTGGGTAACCCAGGTTGGCCTCAAACCCTCAGGTTTATAGGCATGAGCCACCACACCCTACGTTTCTTGTTACAGATACATTATTAACTGCTCTATGATGTTCCCCTCCATTGTAGACAAAGGCACAGCTTTGTGTATCGTCTTTGTACTAATGGACATTTAGTTCATTTCCAATGTTTGACTACTTTAAAAGGTTGCTGTGAGAAACCTTTTATTCATTCATTCATTCATTCATTCATTCATTTTTGTAGTTCTTATGCATGACTACCCATATCCATAGGGTATGCAGGATAAAGCAGAATGAGAGTTAGTTACTAGCAGATTTGGGGTTGAAGAGAATGCAGATGGCACACGCCTACCAGTCAAATTTACACTAAAAATATAGGAGTGGTATATAAAAGATTCTAAAGCCCCAGTCACAGCTGGTATTGAGAACATTAAATATGTTTTCCAGTCTGATGCTTGGGAAATAGATGGCATCGTCTATGGCTTTAATGAGCAATCTACTGCTCGTCGGGGAGGGAGGCCATGTTTCCATATGCTCATTGGCCGCTCAGCTCAGCTCTGGTCCTCTGCTTAGTGACCTGATGTGCATTGAGTTTGTCTTCTTCCCAGCCAGTTACGCACTGGAGGTGGATCTGTACATGTCACCTTTCTGTCACTGCCACAAACGCCTGAGATGAGTCAACTTAAAAACATGATGGGATGGGTTCACTTAGAGGTTACAGTTCATTAGCTCCATTACTTCGTGGCTGTGATGAGAGCCAGTGATAGACTGTTTGCTTCACACACAAGAAGGGAGGGGGAGGGGAGGGAGGGAGGGAGTCCTGTTATCTCTTTCAAGGGGATGGTCCCCAATAACTGGAAAACTTCTTCCCACTAGAACTTAAAGGTCCCATCACCTCCCCCATGAAACCAAGCGGTACCTCTACCTCCTAAGCTATCTTGCTGCCCCTAGAACTGTTTCTTAACTTCATTTTCAAAGTGTTCATTGCAAGTACATAGAAATGCATGTAATATAAATGAATGTATGGGCAGATATGTATACATCTATATGATAGATGATATATACACACACATGCACATATCTTTTAAGCTTCAAACTTGATAAACTCAGTTGTTAGTTCTAATCATTTTTAGTGGGCTGGCTGGGATTTTCCACACACAGGGTCACGTGCCTGTACCTGCAGGTACATTGATCTCTTCTTTTCTAATCCGGATGCCTCGCTGCCCTGGTCAGAACTTCAGCGCAGTCTGAGCAGTGACAATGAGAACAGGCACCTGGTCCTCTGCCTGGCCACAGTCCACTCTTTCACCACTCACCATGATGCTTGCTGTGGGCTTCTGTGGATGCTTATAAGGGTGGTGAAATTGCATCTCTTCCTAGGTTGTTGAGTACTTTGAGCTAAAAGTGTGCTGAATTTTGTCAAACGTTTTCTGTTTTGTTTTCATTTATCTGTTTAGGTGATCATGGGTTTTCCCCTTTTAATACATTCCTATGCCCTAGTCAATGAATTTGAGATGTTAAACCAACCTTGCAAACCTAGAGTGGATCCTACTTGATTATGACATAGAATTACTTTTCTATATGTTCCTTGATTTGGTTTGCTAGTGTTTTATGGAGGAAATTTCAATCCATTTTTTCAAAAGAAGTTTACCTCTATGCTGTCCTTGTGACATCCTTGTCCAGTTTTGGTTTTAGGATAACGCTGGTTTAACACAATGGGTTAGGAAATGGTCTCCCTTTTGGGGAGGAGGTTTTGCTGTTAATTCTTCTTTCAGTGTTTGGTAGACTCAATAGTATGACATCCAGCCATGGGTTGACTACATGAGCAAGTTTTTTGATATCAGCTTGCTTTCCTCACTAAATCTCTTAGTCCCTAGGAATCTATTCAGAAGGTCCATTTCCTCTTGAGGGGTTTCCAGGAGCTTTCTTAGCTGGGATGCAAACAGTGGCATGCTCCCACCTGAGCTCCACACCCATTTTATTACCCAAGCATTAAGTAGAGAAGATGGTGGTCAGGCCATGTGTGGTTTTATGTCATCGCTTTGGCACAGAACTTTATTGCCTGTAGATCAGGGCAAGGACAGTCTGGGTCTAGTATTTTCAAAGGTGCTATTTCCAAAGTAGGACTCCATCCAACCTGGGAAAGCCATCTCTGTTCCCAGGACTCGCAGAATTGAGTACATCACCAGCAGGTGGTTTTGAGCATCTTAAGAATCCACTGTGTCAGTTACTTTACTGTGAAGACAAAATGCCTGGCAGAGGACACAGTCCATTATGGTGAGGAAATCATGATGGAGTTCACGACTACAGATCCACGCATCTGAGACTACTACATCAGGGAATAGAGAGAACTTGGGCCAGAACCAGAGCCAGGCTATAACATATAAGGCCTTGCTCCACTTCCACCTCTTTTGTGACAAGACTTTTCCTAGGGAGACACAACATTTACTAATCCCAGACAAGAAGCCCACACACGACAAACCCAAGTATGGATACCATGAAAGCCCCACTTGGTGAGCCAATGAGTTTTATTGGGGTTATTTATAGGAGTATCGGTGAAGGGTTACTTCCAGGAGCAGAAAGGACTCAAAGACAGCAGCATCACCAAAGTCCACCCCAGCACAGGTGACAACTTACAAAAGCTGGGAACCTGGAGCCCACTGCACAACCTGAAGGCAGCTCACCGGGTTGGTGACTAAGTGACTCAGTTGGTCGAAATTTCTTCCAGGCAGGTTGGCTGACCTCAGAGTCTTCTTTGCAGTTTAGCTTGTCTGAGAGTGAACTTCAGAAACCTTGATTGTTTACTCTTTGGAGGGAGGGGCCTAGTGAATCTGGTCAATTTCAGGAAGTTCCTGAAACTATTTGGAGTTGTTCTGTCTTAGGGAGCTTTTCTATAGAATGGACTGTCTCATTCCTCATGTAGAGGAAGCTGCTACACCACACTGCACCCCAATGACCCTCTTCTTCCTACTAAGCCCTACCTCCTAAAAGTTCCCCAATCTCCCAGAACATCACCAGCTACTGGAGACTAAGTTTCCAAACACATGGGCCTGTGGAGGCTCATCTGGACCCTAACATCTGGAATTGTCTGTAGTGATACAGTGGGGCTGGGGCAGAGGAATCCCAGGTATTCCAGAGTGAACTCTCTCCCCCACAGATGTTCTGTTTGTTACTCTAATGTCCACTACCTCCGTTGGGCAGCAGATCTATTGAGAAGTGCATGCTGTCACACTCGAAGGAGTCCCCGAGCACCCAAGGTACCTGCCATCCTTCATCTGTGTTTTCCCTTTCATAGTCAGGCCCCTCATTTTCTTGGGGTTCCTTGGTCACATTAAGAAAGAACTAGCCGGGCGGTGGTGGCGCACGCCTTTAATCCCAGCACTCGGGAGGCAGAGCCAGGCGGATCTCTGTGAGTTCGAGGCCAGCCTGGTCTCCAAAGCAAGTTCCAGGAAAGGCGCAAAGCTGCACAGAGAAACCCTGTCTCGAAAAAAACAAAAAACAAAACAAAAAAAAAAAACAAAAACAAAAAAAGAACTAAATGGTTCCCATGGATTTTATGTTGATTTCCAGCACAATGTCTCCCAAGTGAGACTGTTCACTGGCAAGCTGACCACTAAGCTGTCTCCAAATAGAATAAAGAATAAAGTCTTAGGATGAAATCTTTATTCTCAGGTTAGTCTAAGAGTTAACAAGCCAGGAAGAAGCTGCCCTGTGTTATGTTTTGGTTTAGTTACTCCTGGCTTTTAGAGACAAGATCTCACACAGACTTGCCTGGACCCACAGCAACCTTCCTGTTTCAGCTTCCCAAGTGTTCACATATATGTTTTAATTTTCATTATTTAGTAACATTGTCAAATGTTCCTCTGAGAACTTTAATGACCCTGACATTCCACAACTCATTGCAGTCCCCACAATTCTGCTCCAAGGTTGTAAGAAGATTCTAGATGTTTTCTCTCAGCATGTTTTAACTGTTGCAAAATATAGCTGGATACTCCTCCTGGGGACCTGTGTCTCCCCTGACACATTTAGCATGTAATATTTTAGTATGTCACATCAACTTAAAACATGGTGGCTATTTAATCCCTTGCACACCGGGCCCAAACAAATGCACACCCATCATGTACACTTGGCAGCATTATGGCATTTGGGGAGGTAGATCACCTGTTAGGGAAGTTTCCTCTGCCCCATAGAAACATGAGGAATGACTGTTCAGAGAGTGATGGTGGGGTCAGTTTGTCTCCAGAGAGCTTATTAAATAACCATGCTGATCAGAGTCGTGAAATGGAATGTGAAAAAGAGATATGACTTTGCACACAAAGAGTCATTTTTTTAAACAGACATTGACTCTTGGTTTGATATTTCCATTTTCAGGTCTCAGAAGATATAAGACTTGAGACTGGAAATTTGATTTTATACATTTTTCTTTCCATGGCTGATGTTTTTAGAATGATGTTTCTGTGTCATAATATAAGATACAGCCACAAATGCCTGGAGAAAAAAATCCATCAATTGCACCTTTAATAGGCGTTTGACATCAGCCGGGCCTGTGACCTTTTGCAAGCGAGGCATTTCTGGTTTCTGGCTTGAGCACGCCTTGACAATCCTCATTCTTCACACAAACCATTAGTTTTCAAAATTGTCTGCTTCTCTAGAACAGAGGTTCTCAACCTTCCTAATGCTGTGACCCTTTAATATAGTCCCTCATGTTGTAGTGACCCCCCAGCCATAAAATAATTTTGTTGCTACTTCATAACTGTAATTTGCTACTGTGATGAATCATAATGTAAATATCTGATAAGCAGGATATCTGATATGCAAACCCTGTGAAAAGGTCGTTTGATCTCCAAAGGGGTCACAGGCCACAGGTTGAGAGCCACTGCTCTAGAAAAATGAGAGAACTTGTATGAAGGGCTTCCATTGAAGAAAATCCAACAAATGTTGATTGAGATGATCATTTAATACAGCAAACTCTGACCATATATGGGGGTCAGCATTTCCAGTTATCTCAAGCATGGCATGATGTTGAGGTCAATAAAAGATTCACCCATCCCAGTCCAGGGAAGAACTCCAACCATTCTTGCTGCAACTTGCTCTACCTAATGGTACCGTTCTGCTCTAAGTTAAGCATCAGTTGGAGTGATTTCAGGACTGGACCAAATAAAAAGACAGGGAGTCGTTAGTCATACTGGGACTCCCAAGCACTTGCTGCTGCCAGTTGGTCCTTTAAGGACTAAAAAGAGAAAGCCTGAGCCAGCAGGAGCAGGTTTTATTTCCTTTGCCCCCAGAATTTCCCCAACACAGCAGCAGACGTCAGGCCAGGTCCCTCCTGACTAGCTGTGGCTGCCGTTTTACCCCCTTGCCCTCAGATCTGCTCTTGCACCCCAGTGCTTTATGGGGCCGCACTCCCTCCTTCCCCACTGTCCTTTCAGGATCCCTCCTTGTGTGTCGGTCCTGCCAGGGACAACAGTGCATCTCAGAACTTCTGTGTTTCCTCAGTAGTCTGTGGTGTGTGCGATAGAAGTACACTGGGAACCCAGAGGTATATTTTCCTTGCTTTTCCCATATGGTAGGATTTGGATCTAAGAGTGTGCCTCAGAGGCACAAGTGTTAAGGGCTTAGTGTCCACTGATGGGCTTTTGAGAAGCCATTGGATTCTTGGATTATGAGGATTTTACTTCACTGGTGGATTAACAGATAGCTCACTGGCTTTTAGAAGACAAGGCCTGGTCACAGGAAATAGGTCATTGGGACTATGCCTTCCGAGGGCATGTGTCATCCCTGGACCCTTCCTTATCCCTCTCTGCTTCCTAGCTCACATGAGGCAAGCCTCTCTGCTCCATCATACTCAGATTTCCGGAATATTTGGCCTCCCATAAGCCCAGAGACAGTGGACCCCACCTACCGTGGAACGAACCCCCTGAAACCGTAAGAAATCTTTCATCACTGAAATTGATTTGCTCAGCAAAACCCGAGAAAATAGGGCAGCCTTCTACCCAACTTGTAGTCTCCCCGCGCTTCATCTGTCACTCACCACAAAGATAAATGTTCACCCTGCCGTGCATTGCAGCTAAGGGCTGGATAGGAACAACCAATGGAGGCCAACCCCACACAGGCTTCACAGAGCTTTGTTTCTTTTATTTTAGGGAGAAGGCAAGTCCACTTCCTTTTTATTTTTAACTAAACTTTTCATTTTGAAATAATTGTATCTTCACATGAAATTAGAAGACCACAGGGGGTCCTCTGCACCCTTCATTTAGTTTACTCCAGTGGTAGCATCATGCAACAGTGGTGTGTAATACCTTGGTCATGACATTAATGTGGCTCCATTGCACCCACCTTGATCAGATTTTTCAAGTGGATCACCAGGGATGAGTCCTTTTAGTTAAGTTATTGTTGTATGTGAATAAGGCTGGGCCCTTGAATGGTCTAACTAACTCTTGCAGTGCAAATCTTGCTAAAACACACGCTCTTCTGTAGGATGTGTTGTTCCAGTCTGTTGATGTTCATCACTGATGGTATTTGCTGTGTCACCCTTTAGCAAGGCCTGGAGGACTCTGCAGCATCCACCATGCTTTCACTGCCTGTGAGCCTAACAGACGAGAAGCCTCCAGGTCTTTGCAGCTCTTGGTTTACATTTAGAATCACGTCATGTTTTCCCAGCTCTGGACATCACCACCTCACGCTCATACTCCCTGCTAACAGGAAGCACCTGATGACAGTTCTAGCATGCTGTCTCACAGTAACACCCCATGGGCTCAAAACTCAAATGAAACCTTGCTTTTGTTTTTTGTTTGAGATGAGAGTCTCATGCCGCCTTGGCTGGCCTCCAGCTCCCTAGGTGCCCAACGATGACCTTGGGCTTCTGATCTTCTTGCCTCTACCTCCCAAGTGCTTCGATTACCAACATGCACTACCAGTGCTAATGTCTGCGACCCTGGGGATCAAACAAGGGCTTTGTGCATGCTAATCAAGCAATGTATCCACGGAGCTACATCTCCAGCTCAAGTTACACTTTCATTAAGACTCCGTGTAGGCCAGTGGTCTCTGAACGGTGGTATGGTGCATTGTTGGAACACAGTCTCTACTGATCCCATTTCTCCTTATGCACCCCCCCTCCAAGTATTCTTCCCCATCCTAGCTCTGGGCATGGTCAGATGCCTTGCTTAAACTGATACACTAGAAGTGACTGGGGGCTAGGTTTGAACCAAGACCTTAGAGAGCTTCTGTTCCCACTCTCAGCCCCTAAAAGCTTGAGCAGAATCTTGGGGGCATCTTTCTGAAGGGTGAGAGATTTTGGGGAGACAGAGGTGAGAGAACAGCCAGCACCAACAGCCACACAGTGATTGAGAAGGCTTATACCAGGCATGTCTACAGTGTGCCTCATGTAGTCCAGGATAGCTGCAAATGAGACCCAACACAAAATAGTGAACTTACTTAAACATGTTGACTTTTTGGTAACTGCAAAGTGTGGTTCTTGGAGCTTAGGAGATGTTACAGTGTCATACATAATAAACACATGTGTGCTCTGTCAACCTGCCAGCCAAAGGTTAAACATCCCTGCTTTGGAACATCCTGCCCCTTGAGCTTCCGGACAGCTATAGCAGCACACATCCATTTAGGCAAGGCCTTCAGGAGAACCACCCAGCAGAGTCCTGCCCACATTGCTCCCCCACCAGGTGATGGGGCATAAAGCAGTATATCTCAATCTCTAATCTGAGTGGCTCATTCCCAGCAACCATGTCGGATTATCTGTGACCAAAACACCTATGCGAGCAACTCAAGGGAAGAAAGGCTGGTTTTGGCTCATGGCTTCAGAGGACTCAATCCATGGCTGCTTGGACAGAGCATCATGGTGGCGGAAGGGTATGGCTGAGGAGATCCTTCATCTCATGGAGAAAGGAAGCAGTGAGTGAGGAACGGACTGGGACACGCAGTACCACCAGCTGACAAACAAGAGTTCAACATGTGAACCTGTGGGGAAATTTTCCTATTCAAACTATAACAGATGTCTGGAGTGATGGCCTCGACCATATATCTAATGCAAAGGGGCCTGCAAGAACTTGGACATATCTGGTGTGGTGGTGGGCTTTCTTTATTCCCCGATCCTTGGCTTGGTTCTGGGTCACTGAAAGACTTCTAATTAGGTGACAGTTGCTCTCATTACCAAATCTTCAGGCTTTCCTAGAGAAGCTAGGCACTTAAGAATAATTAACAACCTGTGAGCCTGGGAGAGAGGCTGAGGAGCTCCCCAGGTCAGGAGGGTCTGCCCACTGAAAGTTTCCAGAAATGGCAAGGAATCTCCATTGGATGCACAAGGGGATCCCCTTGAATAGGGGACCCAGCGTGAAACATTCAGACACCACAAGCATCCTCCTATCCCTCCCCACAGTGTACAGCTGTCTCCTAAAACCTGGGTACCAAAATACTTCAAAAGCATCTATGGGCAGATGCAGCCCAGGATGAGCAAAGTGGCCAGAGTAGCCACTCTCCTCCTCTCATACCTGGTCTGCCACAGCAAAGGCTATCTTTAGCTGTAATGGAAGCCCCATTAGAGTCGTAACAGCTCTCCCTAATACCAAAGTCTGCACAAACAGGAGTCTAATGGATGTGGGGATAAAGCGCTATAGAAACGCAGAAGGTCCAGCTTCCCCAGGAAGGGCAAGGAAGGACTCTGGGCCTCCTTTCATCTGCCATAGTCTCCCTCTTCACCCTCTGAAGGGCACTTCAGCTGCCCTCCCCAGAGAGGTGATAAGGCCTCCTCTTGGCCAATCCAGTGTCAGGTTGGACTCTTGGTAGTCAAGGAGGGTCCCTGGGGGAGGCACATCAACTAGCCCAGTCCACACAACCAGGCTGGAACGAGCTTAATCTAGAGATTTCCCCAGATCTAAGAGGTGAGGTGATGCCTCGGAGCTGAAGGTTAGGGTAGATCGCTCTGCTTAGACAGCTGGAGGACAAGGAGAGTTCAATTCAAATTTTGGAGAGGAGAATCAGGTAGTTGTTAAGTGGTACAGACAACTTTAGGGGCAAACTCCGATATTAACACACCTCCAAAGTGTCTTTTCCTTTTCTTCCCCATTGATGACTTTGGATAAGGATCTAAAGATGGGTCTGCTCAGAGACGTTCCTATCTGCCATCTTTATGATGCACACTGAGCATGCTTAGAGGCGTTCCTGTGTGCCATCTTTATGACATAAGCTGACTGTATCCAGAAGTGTTCCCCTTCACCATTTTAACTTCATGAACATGTTTCCCATGGCTAAAAATGTGTCCACCATTTTTCCCTCCTGAACTATAGCCTTATGCTGAGCATGCTCAGCATTGTGTGTTTCCTGAAAGTGGATTCCTATGAGAACATGTAAAGGCTTGATGAACAAAATCCTCTGCTTCCTTTGTTCAAAGGCAGCACAGATTTGAGGATCCTGTCTGTGTCCCCTCGAGAGTGGTAGGTAGTGGATCCTATCTATTTGGCCCTGCTTAATTTTTGGCTTTGGCTCAACAAGATGTGAAGCCTGATGGTTACAAATCTGCTCTATGGGGGTACCCCCAGTCCTGGAATACTGAAGCTGCTGCACTCGGGGTCAAACAAATAACCATTGCCACCCACCAGGTGCTTCTACCTGGATCCTCCTTGATTAACTCATAGAAACCACTGGCCCAGAACTTACCAAGTAGCCTAGGTGGGCTGGCCATGAGCCTGTCTCTGTCTCCCCAGAACCAGGATACAAGTATAATCTACTATACCCATTTTTTTAAGACATGGATTCTGAGGAGAAAATTCATGTCTTCATGCTTGCAAGGTAAATACTTTACCAACTGAACAATCCCCTGACTCCTTGAGCCAGTGAGTTTATTGGGAATACTTACTTGAGCATGGTGACTCACAGGTGACCAATGAGAAGTACCCTCCCCTGGTCATCTGTTTACAACTTAGTGAACTCTTAGGGACCAGATGAGGAGATCACTCAGTGAGAGTTTTTGCTGCACAAGTTTGAGGACATGAGTTCATATCCCCAGCACCCACGTAACAAGCCTGGCCCAAACATGCATATCTGTAACCCCAGTACTGTGCCAGGGCAGAAAGAGGAGGATCACTGGGGCTTGACTGCCAATCTAGCTCCAGGTTCATGAGAGATTCTACCTCAAAGGAATAACATGGAGAGTGATACAGCAGGACATCCAATGCTCTCCTCCAGCCTTTTCACACACATGGGAGTATGCATCCGCACACACTCACATATATGTTAAATAAGATGTTTAAAACAAAAATTTAAAAATGAACAACAAAATTTTGGAATGGAGAGCCTTCTGAGGGTCTCCTGATACTTCTCAGTCTCGTGAACCTCCCGGGTGCCTTCCCCAGCTCCATGAGGGAATATCAGAAGCCTGATTGCTCATGAGGGTCTCCTAGGGTTCAGCACAGCTCCTCTGCATCATGACCATCAGAGTCATGGCCAAACCAGAGGCAACAACTGAGTCAAGTGTCACTGGAGGTTGGATGATGGCCCTAGGTCATGTGAGGTGAGAACTCTGCAGTGGAGCTACATCCACAGCCTGATGGGTATAAAGTGAAGTCCATTTGTCAAGGATCTGTCCTGCTTCCCATCCTACCTGCTGTTTTTCAGCTTGGCAAATGTGGTAGGCAAAGTAGTACTGTTTGCTCTCCACCACAGACAAATTTAACCGAATGCTGGGTGTGTCCTCAGCTGCTTTTCCATTAACTTTCTAAACAGTGTCCATGTGTTCTGTCTGATTTTTAGCATTATCCAGTTCCATAAAATTATTCCAAAGATCCATGTTTGTGAGCATTTTTTTTCTGTTTCCCGTATGTGAAGAACATGTCTGCTTTGGCAACATCATTGCACACACACACACACACACACACACACACACACACACACACACATCTTTTTTTTCTGTGTTACTGCACAATCAATTGGCTCACTTCTATGATTTCATGTCATGACTGCCTAAAAGGAATAAATTAACTTGCCTCTCAAAGCCCAGACTGGTATGGTTGCCCTTAGAGACCCCAATAGCTAGGGCACCAGGAGCACCCTACTCCTTCTCTTGCTTATGAGGATGAGAAGTAAATGCTGTGGAGTCATCTGGCTGCAGAGACCTGACAGACCCTTGTGACCACAGAGTGAGGCCTGGACACTCAAGGTGTCCTCTCGTAGCAATTGTCACTCCCAAGCCAGCGTGCAGAAGGATGGGATTTACGTGACGCCTGATGAATCACCGTCTGTCACTGTAACAGCAGACCCTGAGTTGCAGGTACTCCATCCTTTCGTAGACTAGCCTGGAACTCACGATCCTCTGGCCTCAGCATCCCTAGTTCTGGGCTCTGTGTATGCACCACCACACCCGGTTTGAACAGTCCTTACTCTGTCAAATCCTGGCTTTTCCCTGCCCTGCCAATTCTGTTGCCATTAATGGGACAAACAGAGTTAGCCAGTTTACCAGATTCCCACCCTGGAGGTGGCAATAGATAGCATTTGGAGACTATTTAATCAACATTTGCCATTGTATCGTTTTATTAGCACAGTCTTTTACTGAATAGGTGAAGCTCTGAGAGTGAATGGCAGAATTCTTTACACCAGGTAAGTCTGGACACAATGGTAGCTATAGCATGGCCTGGTACAGATGGGAGGAGAGTTATAGCATGGCCTGGTACAGAACCATAAATGACTTAAAACGTTATACTTTTGCAATTTTTTAACTTGATTGTATAGTTGCTGGACTCTGGATAAATACATTTATTACTTCTCCTGGACTCTGCTCTTTCCTGCTGCTAATCTGAACTGGTATTAATTAGTAGCTGTGGACCACTCCCAAAGTTATTAGCTAGTTCCTAAGTTGTGGGAGTTAAAGACCCTATCCATAATCAATACAATGTTATTCCATTTCACAGGACACAATTTATAGTCCCGGGCAGACAAAGGAACTGGATGAGAGCACAGCCATTTAAATGGAAGTGGAACAATGTTTGTTCTGAGGAAGAAATGACTTTAGGGTCAGATTTATGCACACAATGGCAACAGAGATCAGCCGCAGTGGCGTTGGGACAGCCCAGCTGTTTATATATCATCCGTACTCTAGGGCTATCTAGACAAATCAGATTGTCTTTATAGCAACCATTTATTTTGAATCTTTCCCATATTGTCGGAATACCTGTGCAATGCCTGCATTTATTTATCTGCAAAGAAGGTCATCGTTCATGAAAGGGTTTTGCTACAGCCACATGCTGCAAAGCAGCAGCCACGTCTATGCTGGCATTGCCGTGCTGAAGTCGCTCAACAAACATTTTCTGACCACCCCCCCAGACACAGATGGAGGCAATGCAGGGAGCAGAACTAAGTCCCTGCTGACATTAGGAGGGTGAGGGACACTCTGCTAGCATGCGACAAATGGTGGAGTATGCCGGACAGCACTGGGTACCACAGAAAGAGCATCTGGGTTACGTCGTGGCTAAACGGCACAGGGCTGGGTACTTTATAAAGAACTTTTATTTATTTGCCTGAATATTTTTGAGGTAGGAGATAGAGAGGGAAAGAAAAATAGGGAAAAGGAAGGTAGAGGAAGGAGCTCCAGGCCACACACACTGAAACTTGAAGGACAGCTGTGCACAGTGTCTGAGGAGCGGGGTGGCAGGAGGTTGCCTAGTCCCGGACCAGGCGCCATCTCCTCATCTCGGTGCAGTCCTGCAGGTGGTTCAGAGCCTTTATTGCTATAGGCATCTCTCAATTCTCATCTTCCCAAAGGAAAGAATTCAGTGAGAAGCAGAGACAGTTCAAGCAGAAGTTGACTGAGCAAAGCAAACACTCCAAGAGAGACTGGAGTCGTGGCTCCAGAGGCAGGAGGCAACCCAGTGGGTTCTGCACTGTGAACTTAAAAAAAAAACTGTGCAAATATTTATGAAGTAGGTGGTGTACTTATGGGTCAAGGATAACCTTTCTTCCCTCCTGATCATGGTAGACCGCATATTCCTTTTAGGGTATTTCTTCCCATGATTTTCTAGAAACCACCACATGGGGTGGGGAACAAGACAAAGCAAGTGACATTCCAATGACATCAGAGCTTTTGAGGACATGGAGCTTCTGTGAGTGCATGTATGTGGGAGATTCTCTGGTGCCTTGGTTTCTGGTCTAGGGGGGACCACCTAACTGCAGTACTGAGGATGCCTAGCCACAAACGGGCATCTGACTCTCAGGAGACACAGCAACCACGATGCATCTACAGTATTCCTCCCTTACCTCAGCCTCACTCCCTGCCTGCCTGGTATCATTACTTCTTAGGGAAGAATCAGACTTTGTACATAATTATCATTACTGGGGACAGAGAATATTGACAGCTAGCTGTGGCTTTGCTAGCCACAGCCACACCATTTTGTAAATTTTCTTCATTTTGGTTGAACTGTGGCAATTAACAAAACTATAGTAATTTGATTTCCTGAACTAAAGTAACTTGTTTCTCTAGATTCCTGCTCACCTATTGACCCCCAGTCATGGTCAAGCCACTAGAGGTATTTGTCCATCAACGCATGTTCTGTACTCTTCACTCCTAGAAACAGTCAGTCACCAAAAGGGAACTGTTTAGCCCCTCCCCCTATAACCATCCCAGCCTGTAAGCAGCCAGACTCTCTGAGATCTTCCTTTTGCATATTTTACCCTGGATTAAACCTGTCCTGTTGTCAAACCACTCATGTCTTCAGCTATCTTTTATTTCCCCACCAACCTTGCAGTAAAAATGTTTCCACAACATTCCTCTTGTTCTTGGGACCAAGGCTCCATGAAGGTTTAGGATAACGATGGGGTGCCAGGTTGGTACCCTGCTTTGAGTCACCTTGCGAGCCCAAGTGAGGAGTCAGTTTTTCCTTGGCAAAGGTGGCTTCTGAGCACCTGTTTGGCCCTGTTACTCCACCAAAGCTGCTCTCACACATCCCACAGAGCCCACTCCCTTCCCGTGATGGACAGACAATCACTAATCTTCCTCTGCTTTATCGTCCACATCACTCATCCTCTGACCTTCCTTCCACTCTGATGCAGCTGGTCCACTGGTTCTCACCCTCATGTTTCCCTCATTTCTGCACACCTTAGCCACTCTGCCTCTCAACTCTGAACAGTCCAACCTTTGGGAAAGGACCTCAGGACCCTTCCTTTACTCAACAACCCTGTTAGGCAAGAGAAGAGGAGGCTGTGGAGACACACACACACACACACACACACACACACACACACACACACACCTTCCCTCCTTGTCTTCCCTCCCTTCATTCTAGGTGAAGACAGATGGGTGATATCAGGCTGGGACACACCCTTCTGACATCTCTGAGCTACCCATGCTTGTTCTCACTGGAGCCCCTGGCTTAAGCAAAGCCAGCCTGCCAATTCCCAGGGTCCTTTTTGGTTGGGTGGCTCAGCTGCAGAGTCTGGCTATGACTTTTCTTATTTAGGCTCTGAGGTCGTATCAGTTATTTTTCTTGGTGCGGTGACAAAAAAATGCCTGGTAAGAACAACTAGAGGAAGGAGAGGTTGGCTCACAGTTCTAGAGGATTATAATCCACCATGATGGTGGGAGTGTGAGGTGGCTGGTCACTGTTAGTGTCCTGGAGAAGTCCCACAAAAGACCACCATCCACATATGCAAGCAGCAAGAGCATTTATTATCATCTTGAGAGTAAAGGTACCAGCATGCTGGGGCCACACATCCACACAAAAGCAAAATGGTGACCTCAAGAGAAGCTCAAATGCTCCTTTTAAGCACAACTAAGGGGAGTTTCAGGGACAATTAGGTCATCTCAGATATGATTGGTTTGCACAAGTAGCAATCATATCAGCACGTTCTAATTGGCTGGGGCTGGTTAAGGCTACAGTTTTTCCATTTGGGGGCAAGCCTGGACAAGTCCCAGGCTGTGTTCTCATTTGGTTATTACCTTGAGCTATTGTGGAGGCTGGCTGACCTAGTATGTTTCATTCTCCCCATCCTTGCTGTTGGGGGTATTGGTGATTGATGGTCCTTTGTTCGTGGCTTTCTCAGAAACTGCCTGCTCAGTTTCGAGAAGCAGGAGCTGAGGCCTAGTTCTATTAGGAGCCTGTTATGATATTTGTCAGGCTTCTCAGTCACATTGTATGTGTGGTCAGGAAGCAAGAGAGATGGATGCTGGTGCTCAGCTTGTTTCTCCTTCTAATACAGTTCATGGACTGGCACTGCTGCCCACGTACAGCGTGAGTCTTCCCACCTCAACTAACAGAATCTAGAAACCCCCTCTCAAACATGCCAAGAAGCTTGAGTCCATGGTGATTCTGAGTCCCCTCAAGTTGACCATTAAGATGAACCTTCACAGATATCCTTTTTCTTTCTGTTTTTTTTTTTTCCTCTATTTTCATTTACTTTTCTCTCTTTTTTGAGACAGGCTCTCATATTGTCCAAGCTACCCTCAAATATATTATAAACACAAGGATGACCTGGAACTTCTGAGTTGTCTATCTTTACCTCCCAAGTGCTGAGATTAGAGATGTGTACCACCATGCCTGGTTTACGCAGCTCTGGTGATCGAACCCTGGGCTTTCTGCACGCTAGGCAATCCCTCTACCAACTGAGCAACCCCGGCCCTCTAGTTGGTACTCCTGAGCATCTTGTTGCTATTTGTCTTTTTTAGTGAGTGCTCCCTGTGGACCATTTTTCCTGACAGCTTCCTGCTGGACCGTGCACCCTGGGCACTGCGTAAATGCTGACATAGAACAGCATCCACACACCCTCTGTGGCCTCAGTGTCTCTGATCCCAAGTGCTTTAGAGATTTCCAATCATTTCTTGTGAACGGCTGAATAAGCTTTGGCCTTCTTCCTAGAAGTTTGTGTTCATATTAGAGCTGTTCCCAGCCATGTGTTCTTTGCAGATGAAGTAGCAGCCCTTCTGAGTTGTCTGTGGATCTATCAGCTCGAGTGATTCCAGCACTGTGAGGTGATGAGAGGTGAAGGAGCTTCCAGGTACAAACAAGTTTAAAAATGAGCGACTGTTGCTCCGCTGAGGCTTCGTCTCTAACTGTTGGTCATAGGTGGGGATGAGGAACAGATTTTTAAAAAAAACATGTGGGAGGTAGGGGGAGCAGGTGGTTCACAAATAGCTTCTCCCTTGGGGATGTTTTGTGTACCTATGTGGGAGGGCTGACTAGTGCATCCCATTTTACTGTGTGTGTTGCAAAATAAATAAGAGACATAAAATACCACCAGCAATCAACATATTTCCCAAGATAGCCTCCACTGTACAAAGCAACAGTATTTCCCAAGCTTGAATCCAGCTGACCTTTTGAGCCTACAGTATAAGTTCTACTCAGGGTACCTAATGCCCAGACTCCAACATGCACCCCTTTTAGAGATTTGCTTTTATTTCAAGGACATAAAGTTTATAAATCTTAAGCCCCTCCCCCACTTGAGAAAGTCTGTGGTTCATACTATTAAGAAGTGTCATGTTGGTGGTACCATGACATCTTAGTCCTGTGAGGAGGGCATCTGGGATGATTGTTCTTGATTATCAACTTGACGGGGTTTGGGATCGCCATGGAAACAAATCCATGGCTGTATCTGTGGTGGATTTTCTAGGAGAGGTTAGTTGATGTGGGACGCTCTACCCTGAGTGTTGATGGTACTATTCTGGACTGAAGAGAAAGAAGAGCGTGAACTGTGCACCAGCAGTTCACCCATCCTTACTCTCCGCTTCTGGACTGTGGATACAAAGTGAACAGCTACCTCCTGCTCCTGCCAGCCTGTCTTCCCCGCCATGATGGACTGGATCCCCCGAACTGTGAGCCAAATAAACTCCTCCTTCCCCTGGTTGATTTTGTCGGGCATTTTGCCACAGCAGTGAGACAAATGACTAACACAGTGTCCACACGTGCTGTGGCGCTCTCTGTAGGCTCCTTTTTTTAATTTAAAAGTCCCCCCCATTTTACATACCAACCACAGTTCCCCCTCCCTCCCCTCCTCTCGCTCACCCCCCCACCTTCCCCCCTACCCCCTTCCCCCCCCCCCCCGTCTACTCCTCAGAAAGGGTAAGGCCTCCCATGGGGAGTCAACAAAGCCTGGCACATCAAGTTGAGGCAGGACCAAGCCCCTCCCCCTGCATCAAGGCTACCCAAGATATCCCTCCACAGGGAATTGGCTCCAAAAAGCCAGTTCATGCACTAGGGATAAATCCTGGCCCACTGCCAATGGCCCCACATACTGCCCAAACCCACAACTGTCACCCACATTCAGAGGGCCTAGTTCAGTCCCATGCAGGTTCCCCAGCTGTCAGTCCAGAGTCAGCTTCAACTAGGGGGGTCCAGCCCCCACCTTTTGAAGGATTCTTTGGTGGGGGAGAGAGGAATGAGGAAATATCAGATAGAGAGACTTAGATGATGAGAAGAAAGACAGAAACACAGGATAGCTTTGGGAGGGCCTAGGTCAAAATCCACTGGCCCCTTCTGTCTCTTCAAAAGGGCTTTTTATAACAATGCTAAGGGGCAGGGCAAAAGCCCTCTCCCTTGCTAGATCAAAGCACTCTGCACAGCCAAGTGCAGACCCATTCAAACACCTGGTAACCACGCCTGTGGTCAAATCATCCACTTATGTAGCCCTGCTGGGTAAAGCAAGCTCAGATTCTCTGGCCCTGAGTAATTTCTCACTAGGAAGCCTCTGTGGGCTCCCACATCCAACTAGCTGGGGTCAGCTGTCTCTGTGGGTTTCCCCATCATGATCTTGACCCCTTCGCTCATATAATCCCTCCTCCCTCTCTTCAACTGGACTCCAGGAGCTCCACCCAGTACTTAGCGGTAGATCTCTGCCTCTGCTTCCATCAGTTACTGCATGAAGGCTCTATGATGACAATTAGGGTAGTCATTTGATTACAGAGGAAGGCCAGTTTAGACACCCTCTCCCCTATTGCTTGGAGTCTTAGCTGGGTTCATTCTTGTGAGTTCCTGGGAATTTCCCTAGCATCAGGTTTACCCCTAACCTCATAATGGCTCCCTCTGTCAATACATCTCTTTCCTTGATCTCCCCTCTCTGTCCCTCCCCAACTTGACCATCCTGTTCCCTCATGTTCTCTTGCCACCTCCCCTTACACCTGCCACCCCGAGCTCCCAATTTACTCAGGAAATCTTATTTATTTCCCCTTCTTAGGAGGATCCATGCATGTCTCTCTCAGGGTTCTATTTGTTACCTAGCTTCTCTGGGGTTGTGGATTGTAGCCTAGATATCCTTTACTTTACGTCTAGCGTCCACTTATGAGTGAGCACACACTGTGTTTGTCTGTTTGTGGCTGGGTTTCCTTACTCAGGATGGTCTTTTATCCTGCCTATTTCTTTGTGTAATTCTAAGTCTGGAAAGCAGAAATTCTGCTCCTCAGTTGAGTCATTTCTTGGGCATGATGGGTGTTTGACATATGCATTAAGGTGACCAAATGGGACCTGAGGGGGACTGCAGCAGAGTGGGGGCTTCCTCCTGGACCCTGGGTTAGGCACAAACCACACCCAAACACCTGCTTTCACAGAGCTCCTTTAGTAGGTGGGGAAGAAAAGTTAAAATGACTGCTTTCTAACTCAGGCAGAAAACAGCAGCAAATGACCTTGCAGGTGTAGTTTTTAAGAGGAGGAAAAGGTGAGGTCTCTGTTAGAATGGGCCAGGCGACAGAGGACAGGGAGAAGGGGAGGGGGACAGAGAAGGGGGAAGGGGAATTTTTGTCCCAGAGGGACAAAGGACTGCCTCTGCATAGAGGAGACAGGTGTGGCACATAGGTAAATGGCAGTTTATAAAGATGAAGGGGGAGACTTCATGTTAGGATGAGGTGTTTAATTTTAATTGGGCAAGTTAATTAGGTGAACCAAAGGGGGCTTCTGGTTGCTGGACTTTGGTGGTCAGCCTCAGGAGGAAGAAGTGGCCAAATAAGGGAGTGGATCTTGGTGGCTGGCTTAGGAATGGAATCTAATGACTTTTAGCAAGGCAGAGGGAATGGGGGAAGGGCAAGGCCCGCCAGAGCCACGTGCTCAAGAACAATAGACTCGTCAGTCCCAA
>CABHPQ010001001.1:34973-52002 GCA_902168405.1 Peromyscus aztecus | reverse complement strand
TTTTTTTTTTTTTTTTTTTTTTTTTTTTTTTTTTGAGACAGGGTTCCCCAGTGTAGCTCTAACTGTCCTGGATCTCACTCTGTAAACTAGACTGGCCTCCAACTCAGGGATCCGCATACCTCTGCCTCCAGAGTGCTAAGATTAAAGGCACGTACCACCATGCCCAGCACTGATACCATTTTTAATCAACTGCTCTCCTGAGGCATCAATTCAGATACCATGCTAGAAGTAGAATGCTTCCCTGATGTGCATAGGGCTCTGGGTTCAATTTCCAGCAAAAATAAATACATTTGATTCAGATAACACACAATTTATTCATTTAAAATGCCCAGTTCATTTTTTTTACCTATTAATGTAATTTTTCATCGTTATATAAAAGTTCCTATATAAATATGGCTATGTGAGATTAATTGACGTCAGTTGCTATAATTACGTTCATAAACTTCTCGGGGAAGCCACTGTTTGTCTCTTTCCCTTTCTCCTCCCTTTCTGTCCCTCCGAGAGAAGGAAGGCCCGCCTCCCCTCCAGCCCAAGCTGTCTTCCACAAGCTTTATTTCCTCTGTCTAACCACCAAAGGTCCAGACTTGAAGGCAAGAGGTTGACTTGATCCAGTGTGCATTTCAAGTTCCTGTGGCAGAACGTCCCGCTTGAAGGCTGTTCCCAAAGCGCCAGGCTCCCCGCCTTTGAGGGCCAGGCTGCGGCTCTTCAGTCTGAGGTCCTGTACTTGCCGGTGATCAGTGAATGTCAGCAGAATGGCTTTGCGGGGCAAAAGCTCCCCACCGCACTGGGCCCATGCAGACATGCGCTGGGCTCCTTCGAGAAGCTCTTCTACCCAGATGTTGGCCTTTGAGTGTTTGCTTCCTCCTTTTCGTCTCTCTTCCCTGTAGTTTCTTACTTTTCCTAACTGGTGTGAGAAGAACCTTCTGGAAATCCAGTCCGAGTGGGTGCTGATATGAATGTTGTGTGTTGATGCTCTCTTTCATGGCTGGTGGGGAGATGACTCCTGAGTAGGTCGTGTTAGAGTCTTGCTGCTGTGGCCTAGGGTTGCAGGAGAACCCTCTTCTCAGAACCGTCTTAGAAAGGGAAGAAAGGCAAGTAGCCTGGAAGTGAGCGCTCAGCTTGCTGGCAGAGCCTCCAGCCTCTGACAACAAGGCTCCGGAAGGCTCCCAAGAAGCCTTCTGTCAGCTCCGCCACCAAAGCCACCCTATGGGGAGGCCATTACTGCCATCGGCCATGTCTGTGGACGATCAGCAGGCAAGCTCCCTAGTGAGGATCTGTTGTGTAATTAAATGTGCAAGCCTGGCCTCCCCCAGTAGAGAGGGCAACAGCTCCTGTCTGTAAATGACTTTTCCTAATCCTGAGTGAAAGCTTGCTGTTGCTAGGTGCCTACTTTTTCGGCTTTTCAAAAAGAAGGTGACTAATGGGGTCGATTTAAAACCCATCCTCACGTAGGCAATTATTCTTATACCTTGATCCCTTTAAAATATCTGCCAACACTTGGAGTATGCACAGGTATGCAGATTAGACCTAACAGGGGAAGAAGGGAGATGTCTTTGCTCTGAAAAATTGTATTTACAAGGTTAACAAAGTTAATTGTGGTGGTATTGTGTTCCCCAAAATATTGTGTACCTTAATAAACTTATCTGGGGTCAGAGAACAGGACAGCCACAATATTAAACATAGAGGTTAGGCAGTGGTAGCATACGCCTTTAATCCTGGCATTCTGGAGGCAGAAATTCACGTGTTCAAGGATATACCCAAGCATGGTGACCCACGCCTTTAATCTCAGAAAGCAAGCCTTCAATCCCAGGTAGTGGCAGTAGAAAGCAGAAAGGTATATAAGGCGTGAGGACCAGAAACTAGAGGCATTTGCCCTGGAGAGGCATTTGGCCTGGAGAAGTAAGGCCTGGTTAAGCATTCAGGCTTCTAGCAGCAGTTCAGCTGAGAGTCATTTGGATATGAGGACATAGAGGCTTCCAGTCTGAGGAAGTAAAGTCAGTTGAGGATCCGGCGAGGTGAGATAGCTGTGGCTTGTTCTGTATCTCTGACTATCCAGCATTTCACCCCAATAACTGGCTGGGTTTGATTTTATTAATAAGAACTTTTAAGATTCATGCTACAGTTAATCTATTACATTAGGGAGCTAGGGTTAGGATACAAGACTTTATAAATGTAATATCTGATGACAGATTCCATGGTGTTCTTCCTGCACTAACTCGTTGTTTTGTTTGTTTAGGGGTTTTTTGTGGTTGTTTGTTTTTGTTTTAAAGAGATTTTCACTTTGTAGCCAAGGCTGAGCTGAAACTTAACTTTCATTTAGCCCAAGCTGGTATTAAACTCAAGGTGATCCTCCTCTGTTAGCTTCTCAAATGCTGGGATTATATGTGTGTGTGTGTGTGTTACTATGCCTGACTGAGGTAAAAACTTTTCATCTTTTCTAAGGTTTAGTTAGATTGGAAAAAAAAATATCTCCACAAAACCAAAACATCCAGACTCCCACTTCAGTGAGGCCGACTCCAGAAGCTGCACGCTTGTGGTTGGCATTGCTGAAAACGGTGAAGGATTTTAAAACATAAGCTTCCTTTCAAAACCCAAGCGGAATTGCAGATTTCAGTAAGTCATCCATTAAAGCCAAGAAAGTGGGCATTTGGGGCAAGGAATAAGAGGGAAAATGGTGCCCGACATGGCAGCGTGTGCCTGGAATCACAGCATTTGGGAGACTGAGGCAGCAGGATTGCTATGAATTTGGGGCCAGCCTGGGCTACACAGTGAGAACCTGACCTAGAAAGAGACAAACACTAATAAATAAATCAACACTTACAAACGGGAAAGTGTCAGGAAAATTCAATCTAACAAAAGCAAACTTACAAGAGGGGGAGAGCTCACATAAAATATATGCATACAACCGTCATGAAAGGATGAACTACCTACCAGATACACAGAGAAACCGAAAGGGTTCCGACTCCAGCCATGTCAAACGATGGGATATGATCTAGAAAATGTTCTGATCACAAAGGAGTTCTCCCTGTTAAAGAGTGTCTATTTAGTATTAAAATAGAAACATAATTAAGTCTGCACTTGCTGAAGAATCAGGTATCAGCCAAATATACTCGACACTAAACTCAGGTGATTAGCTCGTCAGTGATGACTCAAACCCCCGTTGGCAGCTTGAGCACTCGGGGCCATCATCCACATGTGAAGTCACAGCTGCCTGTCTTCACAGGGATGCACCAGTGCAGAGTAACCGAGCTCCGGTCAGTAGAGCATCAGAGGTCAGAAGCTTTGTTTTTGTTTTGTTTTTGCAGACATGGAACCTAAGCTGGCCTTGAATTTGGGATCTTCCTTCCTCTGCCTTCACAGTGTAGGAATTAAGGGAATGTGCTACCGCTCACAGCCCAAGCCCTTGGCAGGTTTCAAGTGACCAGCCATTAGCAGTCCCCCCAGCACACCCAGAAAAGAGGTCAGAGTGGAGTTAAAGCCCTGGCCAGGTTTTCTTCTTTAGAGTGCATCTTGGCATAGTTTGGGCACAGGATCAATATTGAATAATATTATGAATAAATGAATGAGAAAATAACAGAAAGTTGGAATTTTTATGTTGCTTGAGAATTTCCACTGATGCTCAAAGCTGAGATGAGAGATGCAACTCACCATCCAGGTGGGATCTGACGAGAGCTGGTCATAGCCGTGGACTGCCATGCCGACAGGATGCTGTTGGAGCTGGTGGCTGACTGTAAGGGATTGCCAGGAAGCACTGCTGTGCATTTCTTTCCCTTCTGTCTCACTGGGGCAAGGAATAAACTGCATCTGTGTTGTGTAGCTATTCCCTCCAACCTGCAACACCCGGAAAGGGAGGAGGGAGGCTCATGAGGCTTGGGAAGTTCAAAAAACTTAGGAACCTCACAGTGCCGAGGACGCTGGGATTGACCGGGCTCCTCCAGGGTTGTATAAGTGGTTAGCAGCTGATGGAAGGAATTATCCTCAGTGGAGCTGCCTGCATATCATACAAGGATATTCAGGGGTGCAGCTTTCTAGAATCTGCTCGTGCTAGGGAAGGGTTTTCGGTGATGCCTTTGAATCACCCATGCATCAGGAGTCCTCTCACCCACTTCCCTGCAATTAACTCCAATAAACTTGTTTCATACAGCTAGACATTGGGATGTCATCAGTGTCAATCTGGGTGAGTAGATACTAGTTCATAACTCCCCGGGATAGTCATGCAACAGTCCCCCACAGCTGAGCCAAGAGGGATGGTTTCTCCTACTCAGAGAGTGGGAAAATCAGCTAGGAGCAAATCTAGAATCTTCTTTCTCCTTGTTGGGTGTTTGCTGAGAGTTACAGTCTTGAATGTTTATGCTCTTGGAAGCAAATGATTTTTGGCAAAAGCTTGCACTTTCTGAGCTTTCTGGGAAAGACCTGGTATAATGATCAAGGGCCACATGGGCCCTGTACTTGGGTATGGGTCATCTTGATGAGCCCTGGCTACCACAGTGAAGTGAGCCTGACATTTGATGGCCATGTGGGGAATCCCTCTGGCAGTGGAATCGAAGGGGAATTCTGAGTTGACCGGAGAAAGCATTCTTCCTGGTCTAGGGCACAGGATCCAGGCCTACTAAATTCCTTACAAGAGAAATACCCAGCAATCTTTGAGGTTGGGTCAGGCCTGAGCTAGGGGAGAGGGAAATACCTGAGGATTTTATGGACAACATTTAAACTCTATATTAGACTGGACATGTTTACAACTGTATATTGGAGACAGTTTATGTATAGCTGAAGTGGCCCCAGCAGTCATGGGATTGCCTGAGCCGTTGACCAAGGTAAGAAGATGTCATAAAAGAGGGCAGAAGGCCAGTGATGGAGGGGAAAGGGAAAAGTGACGCTGTCATGACTTCCTGCTCAGTTAGTGTGTTTTATTCCATTCAGTAAGTGAATAGGAGAATGAATAAATTTTTATATATAATTTTGACTCTGGCCACCTGTCCAGCGCCTGCTGTGCATCTGGCATGACCTGAGTCCAGATGTTGCCTTCCTCATAGCTTCACATGAAGGACAGCATCAGCTCCTGCATGAGCTTCGCAGGTGTGGCTGGGAAGCCACCAAGTTCATGAGTCAGGTGAGGTTGACGTCAGGCCACTTGTGACTTGGTATGTGGCAAGTTAATCTTTCACCAGTTCCTTGTCATACTGCTGGCTATTACTTTGTCCGGGGTAAGAGAAACTTCCAGAGTCACGTTAGCCGAAAGTACAGGTGTGCCATGTGTTCAGTACAGGGACACAGACAGCTTCACCATGGGCTGCTCAGGACACACCCTAACAATAGGAAGAGAACATTGAAGAGGTAGATGTTACCCCTCATAGCTCTGTGTGCATCATGGGTGGTCAAGCTGGCCTGATCACCCTGTAAGTAAAACAAATGTTCCTGTTCGAACCTTTTCCCCCAGGCTCCCCAAGATCCCTTCTCTCTCCTCCTCTATTTATTTTTTAAATTGAAGATGGGGTCTGGCTATGTAGCCCAGACTGGCCTTGAACTTTCCTGCGATCCATCCGATTGCCTCTACCTTCCCAGCCACTGGTATTACAGGCCTGTATCATTCTGTTAGCTTCTTCTCTCTTTAGAAGTTAATTACCCAGGTATTTTGTGATGCTAATAGGCCTTGAACTAACCTGGTACCTGAACAATTTTCAAGAAAGAGTAACTGAGGCAAAGGGAGGGCTTTGTCGGACTGCATCCCATGATAAAACAAGATGCATGGAGCGGGCTGATAGGCCTCCGTCACATAAGTCACATATCTCAGCTAATAGACAGCAGAAGATTTTTTTCTTTTCTGGAGGCTAGGGCACCTTCAGAGAGCACAGATCCCAGCGTAGAGCCCCAGACAGGCCTGACACCATCACCTCTGACTCTGACCATTTGTCAGGTTACCAAAGGGTTCCAGAGCCGGCAGTGTGCTTCTTTCTTTACAGCAACCTGAAGGAAGTGCAGCCGCTGTTGTTACCCACATTGGACAGCGCAGAGCAGGGAGGACAGGACCACATTTAATGCATGGCTGTTAAAGGAAGCCGGGGCCACGACCTCAGACCATGCCGCAAACTGTGAGCTTCCCTCCAAATGAGGTCATGCCTAACTGAACAAGAGCACCACGGGAGGATCCTGGGGGTCCAGGCAGGTGTCCCTGTGGGCAAGGGAACAGGGTCAGGAGGGCAGATGGTTCTCCAACACTGCTCCATCTGGGCTGGCCCTAGTAAGCAGAGCAGTACGGTGGGTCCCAGGAGAAGCCATGACAAGGAGCCCCACCCCTACCCCCACCCTCCCATCCCCGCTTCCTGGGTCCCCTGTTGTGTCCTAGGAACCTGTGTGCTGAGTCTGGTGCCAACCTGGGCTTCCAGAGCTCAAGCTGTGCCTGGGCACGGCAGATCACTGGATATAGATGTGGCTGTGGGGTAAAGACACTTGCCATCTGGGAGAGGCTACGACACCAACAAGACCATTTTCCTCTCCAGACTGTCAGGAAAGAAATGAGAGTAGCAGAGCCTCCACCCCCACGCCATGTCTCCAACCTCCAAGCTTTTATTCCTGTGCCAGCACCTCATTTCATCTCTACGGAGGAGTACCCAGGGAAAGGGAAAGTCGTTCATAACATTTGGCACACTGTGGGGTCCAATTGATAAAGTTGGGACCAGAAGGAGGAGTGCCTTTCCAGGTTTGGCTCAAATGCCAAAGATGTCTTTTTACGTTCAGCTGTCTCCATGTTTTAACGTCAACGCCAGCTAATGCTGAAGGCAACAAACGGCCGTTATAATATCGCGCCTGGTTAATTTCCACACTGAGGTTCAGGAGGATGGCTCCAAATGACCTTTTCTTTGGGGGTTTTTAATGACAAAGCATATTTAGACGGACTAAATTTGGCTAAATAAATAAATGCAAGTTCAGAGCCTTCAATTTACCAAAACGCATTTCAAAAGCAAGAGGAGACATGAAAGGCAGCAGCTCTACCCAGACTCAAATAGTTTCCAAGGAAAATTCCTGTAATCTTGAAGAATAATAAAAGCTCACGGATATATTTGGAATTTTTGAATGGTGGAACTGTTTCTGAGAGCATTTTTTCAACATCCCAAGTGAAAAATGAGAACAAGGCCTAAGTTGTTTGGTAAAGACCAAAAGGCCCTTTGGTTCTGAGAAGAGAGTGCTCAGACTGGATGAATCAAAAACACAGCAAGGGCCTGGCACTTCCCATAAGCTGTGTGTAACGGCAGTTTGTGCCAGAAAAACCACACTTCGTGCCTCAGACAAAGAACGTGTATTATAACTGTCTGTATTGTTTGGTTGGTTGGTTAGTTGGTTGACTAAACGAAGCCTTACAGAGTCCAGGCTAGCCTCTAACTCAGCTGTGTAGCTAGGAACAACCTTGAACCCCGGCTCCTTCTGCCTCCTCAGTGCTGGGGTTGCAGGCATTTGCCATGATGACTTGTTATCCCATTTTTAAAGCAATTTCATGCCATAGTGAATCTTCTGAATTTTCTTTTTGATTTTTAGGTGCTGGTGTCTTGGGTTCTGCTGAGAAGGGCCCTCCAGGCACAGAAGACCAACCAAGCTCCCTTTCCTGACTCCACAAATGACTCAAATGCGCACTGGGAGAAGAACTGAGGGCAGAGCCCCAGGGTGATGCCGTGGGTGACTCAGGATCTAGAGTTGTTTCTGGATGAAAAGTGGAAGGAACTTTCTAGAGAGGTTCCTGGATGGGTGGTGGGACAACCTTTGGGAGCAAAGAAATAATCGGGAGACCCCAGACCTCAGAAATTGTCCCTATTCCTGTCTTCTGCCGTGCTATGTGGGGAGAGAGTGACATGAGGAACTAACTGTCCCACAGCTCTCTTGGTCTTCTCAAAAGGTCTTCCTGCCCAGGAGCTGAATTTTGCACTCCAAACTGGAGAAAGCATACCCTCCACCATAGCTGCCCTCTTCATCCCAGACGCAGGACTCCTGGAAAGCTCCTTCCCCTGGACTGAAGTCAACCCTGAACTCAGAACCCTTGGAGGCTGGGGGTTTGAGAGGCCAGAGTCCCAGTCTGCTGCTCTGGGATGGGACAGTGCTATCTGGGTTTCCCAAGGGCCCAAGGGGCTTGCTTATACCGTGTTTTAATATCAGATGGATGAAGGGAGAATTGTAGAATGGCTTCTTCAACATGCTTCAGACGTTTTGAACTTGACGCTTTGGCAGTGACATCACAATTCTTTAACGCGAAGCAGAAAACTTTTCCAACCATTCCCAGCACCTCTGCGGCCTCTGAAGGCGACTCTCACCACTTTTTCCCCCCCGCCCCCTCACCTCCACCTCAGGGGAACTCTGTGGGGCCCTTCAGTCACCTCTGCTACGGACTTCTTGAGTCTTCACACTGTTCCTCTCTTCCACAGCCCAGGCTGCAAACCTCACCCAAGCCCTACCACAGCGACGAAGCCGCCCAAGCAAGGCTTGGGCTCTATGGAGATGCATGGCAGCTCTTCCCCTGCCACCACTAGCCACAATGGCCACCAATACCACGGACCCTGGACTATCATCCTCAGGGGCTTCAGGACCTGCAAAGGTGTGCCACAGAAACTGTGTGCGGGCAACAGGACATGTGTTGAATCCCATCCCAATTCCTTTCAAAGACTAGGGAGAGAAGGACCTCCCCGCCTCAAGAAAGGATTCCGGCACCATGTGGCTAATTTCAATAGAACAGACTGAAAACGCGTCCAGCAAAGAGCATTTCTTGTATTGATGCAAACCTAGCCAGTGAACTCGCTTTGTGCAGGACACTGAGCTGATTAATTCAGCAGCCCTGTGCTTTGTCTGCAGCCCTTTGCACTCTCTGGGTGTCCTTACCACTGGATACTATAGTAAACACTGGCCTCTCTCCTCACTGTAAGACCCACCTACACAGCACACATCAACACACACTCCGGGGATTGGGGGAGGAGGTCTCAAGAAGAGTGGATGTCTGTCTGTCGAGAATTGGCTTGTTCCAATGTCGTTGAGTTCTGATTAATTACCCAAGTCTGCCTAAGCCTTGAAGAGGATATTATGACAAATACAGCCCAACCCTTGCATTCCAGAAGGTTATGGACGCCAAAGTGGACACAGTATGACCTAAGCCCTAAACAAAGGAGGAAGTAAAACACATGAACAAATGGAAGGAGCCTGGCCAACTCTCTCCTTTCCTTGGCAGGATAAAACCACTCACATTACCTGGGACTGAGGACAAGGACGCATTCTTTTTACTTCCTCCAAAGGGCAAAGAGAGCTGGCACCTGAGTCCCCAGCAGAAACACAGTGTTCTCAGACACCGGCTGTTCTTCTCCTACACCATCTCTGTGCTGATGGCAACTAGAACTCATCCCAAGAGTTCCCCTCAGAAACACAGAGCAGTCTGGCCACTCCAGCGTCCTAGGCACAGGTATTCTGGGAAGAAAAAGGTAGGAAGATGTCCATTTGTCAGAAGAGGTCGGAGGTAGAATTTCATTTTTCAGAACTTGCTCAAAGTTAAAGATACACAGACTAACTATCCATCTATCCTTCCTTCTACCCACCCACCCTTGCACATACCAGTCTACCAATTCATGCATCCATTCGCACATCTGTTACCACTGGAAATACAAACAAGCAGAGAGCCAGTATATTGTGGCATGGGGTGGAAGGCTTCCTGTTTAAATACAAAATGCAACCCAGAAGGAACACACATCTCCAACCCCTGGCACATCCCTCCTTGCCTTTCTTACAAAAGTCCCCAGTTTCGTGAGAAAATATAACAAGCCACATTACATAGGAAGGGTGCATCTAATTGGGTTTTGAGGAAGTACAGCCAGTCCTGTGCTCGCTCGCCTGACCCTAACACCCACTCAATACATTCTAATTATAGAGCAAAGACATGGAACTTGACCCAAGATCTGTTTCCATTTGCCATGAAAGGCATATTTCTCCATAAACAGCTGAGGGAAGCGTTGGAAAACAGGGCTTCCAGACCAGACATGTAGAACTCTGGCACGAGGAATCTTTGGAAATGTTCGCTGTCCCACCAAGAAGCCGGAAATAGGGGAATAAATGTGTACTCTGGCTTCTTTCAAACAAAATGATTTAATTTTAAGAGTTCCAATTCATAAAACAGTCTGGCTAATTTTCCAAGGGGGAAAATGGGCATATTTTGTTTTCCTTCAGTCTTCAAAGAATATTCAGGCCATGGTAAAAAAAAAAAAATTTATGCTAAATTTCCTTAAAGGACTTAAAAGGGGCATTGGCCTTATGCAGGACGAGAGAATGGGGGTGAGGAGCAGTTTTGACATGAAGTAAATAAAGTCTTTTATATTTAATATAAACTCTTCATGGCTTAGATTAGACATCAGGGGCAGGCATGGTGGTTCAAGCCTGTGCTCCAGCACTCAGGAGACGGAAATAGGAATATACCCAGAACTTCAAGTCCAGCTTGGTCTATGTAGCAAGTTTCAAATCAGCCAAGGTTACAGAGCGAGGCCTTGTCTAAAAAAAAAAAAAAATAGAAGGGGTGTGTGTGCAGGGCTGGAGAGATGGCTCAGTGTTTAAGAGCTCTGGCTGCTCTTCAGAGGTCCCGTGTTCAATTCCCAGCACCCACATGGTGACTCAAAACTGTCTCTAACTCAAGTTCCAAGGAGTGTGTCGCCCTCTTCTAGCCTGTGAGGGCGCTGTGTGTACATGGTGCACAGCCAGCCACGCACGCAGGCAAAGCACTTAGACACTTAAAGTGAAATAAATCAATCTTTTCTAAAACTTAGACGGCAGCTTTGCTGTTATACTTACAAAGTTAAAAATAAGAAAAAGAAAAACAAAAAGTCCTTCTACCCACACATTCCCGTTTTTTCCAGTTTGGGAAAGGTTTGAATAGGGCATGGTTCAGTTCCATAATCACATAGAGTTAGGAATGCTAGGTTTTTAAGTTTATTAACATGTATTTTATTAATGTGATAGTTTTGTGAGGAGGTCTGGCTGGACACCCTAGGGTGGCACACGTGGCCATGCCTGGCCCTTATGTGGGCACTAGGGCTTTGAACGCAGATCTTCTTGCTTTCAAAGCAGTTGCTCCTGCCCACTGAGCCATCCCCCCAAACAGTAGCTATAGATTTTTAAGAAAAGAATGGCCATTCCCTCCTTTCTTTGTGACGTCGGCATTTTCAGACTTATATAGTGGCCTCTTTGCCCAGATTATATGTGGGGTCCTGTGTTGTACCTATATAATCAGATTGTTAGCAGTTCCCTCGAAGTATCTTTGTGAAAAATGAAAAGGCAGGAAACATTCTTGATGTTGTCTTTGAACAGCATCAACAACAATCATGCAGGAGCCCTGCCTGTTGAGTCTCCCCGTACCCTCCTTCTCCCTCGCCCGCCTCCGTCTCCACCACGTGCCCCTCCGTGAACCACAGGCACGTGGCCGGCATAGCCTTCCATTCTAACACTACTGCTCCAACCAAGAGCTTTTTTCTTTCTTCATGACCACTCCTGGGGAAAGCAAGGTCTCCCCAGGAAGAAGCTCCTTCCTACACCCCTCACGACAAGCAGATAAGCAACCTGTTCTCTTTTCATTGAAAAGATTTACTGTCGGCCCCTCTGGGAGAACTGACGGTGGATGGTCGAAGTCATAAGAATGAGGAAGGTGTAAATATAAATAAATATAGTTTGTGGACACTCCCCTAGCTCCCAAGGCATGCATCTGATCAGAGCCGGCCTTCTCCCTTCTTCTGTGACCTCAGATGACTTCTTTCAGCCACCAGCCACAATGGATGTGGAACAGCCTTCGGTGACTGCACATTTGACTTGGTTTGCAGCGGAGGAATCAATCTCAGAATTCTCAGCTGTCACCTCAGCCATCTCTGGGACACTGGTGACTGTCATCCCCCATCCTGGGCCTGCAGCAGACTCAGCTAACAGATCCCAGAGCTGTTTCCCATTGGACCTCCTCAATGTTATCCTCATCTTTAGGAGGCTTTGCCATGAGATGGGTTTATTTTTGTATCCCTAGGCCACTTACCTTGGTGCTTTGCAAGACATGCACATAGCAACCAGCTAAAAGTCTCCTGTCTTGAGAAGGCTCACCTCACAGATAGGTGTTTGGGCCACTTTTCCAAGCTGCCCACCAGGTCAGGACTAAGCTCAACAGTCACCCAATTTGTGCATTAATTAACGAGGGACTGATTGGAAGCCCTTGATTTAAACATGGGAGGGCGAGTTAACTTGATCTAAACAGAAGAGTTTAATCAAGTCTATAGAGACGGAGCTGGGATAGACTTGCTATGGAATTCTCTTCAGAGGGATGAGGACCTGGTAATTCAGGATCCTTGTAAGTGAGAGATGGTAGAGAAGGTGGCAAAGACTGCAAGCTTCCTTCAAGGGCATGCCCTCTACTATGGCCAGTCTGTAGGGTGAATGAAGAGCAATGTGTGCGCCAGGGTTTTAAATGTTGTTGTTGTTGTTTTAGTTTTAGTTATTTTTATAAATATTGAAACTATTTATTTACTTTTATTTTATGTGCATTAGTGTTTTGCCTGCATGTATGTATGTACACCACGTATTTGCAGTGCCCATGGACGAGAAGAGGGTGTCAGATTTCCCTGGAACTGGATCACAGATGGCTGTGAACCACCATGTGGATGCTGGCAATCAAAGTCCTCTACAGGGACAGCCAGTGCACTTAACTGCTGATCCATCGCTCCAGGCCCCGACAGTGCATTTTAATGCAGGTAATTTGGCTAGGCTGTAGATGCTTGGGGAAGTTCACCAAGTGGCATTCTCAGATCTAGGTCTATCAGGATGGATGTACTCTATTGTGGCCTGCTCAGTTCTACCTTCTTGCTGTGGCAGAAGCCACTTAAATGCATTGAATGGAACGGAGGCTGGATGGGGGGCCAGTCTTGGGGACCATGGAAAGGCAGGCGTCCAGCTAGGGTTTCAAGAGGAAACAGAGAGCACTTTTCTTTCCCAATCCCGGACTGCCCCTGGGTGCCACAAAGTCACAGATCAGAAATACTGGTGAGCTGTTTAGTGGAAATGAAATCACAATTTAAGACCAGAGCCATAGATGAAGGCATATGAATCACATATCAGTTTCTCCAGATGTCCCTGAAGCCTGTGCCTGAGGGTGTGGTTGACTTTTCCAGCTTCTGTCCTGTGAGGGTGACTCAGTCTCCCTGGGTTGACCACCTAAATGACAAGGCACTTCCTTGAAAATGCACTTCAGCATCAGTACCTGCTGTGGACCTGAAATTTTCTCCAAAGGCTCATGGCTGTGAAAGACTTGGTCCTTGGGCAGCACCAATAGGAGATTGGTACAACCTTTAGGAGGAAGGGCAGATCATAAAGGGGGTAGTGGACTCTATCTCTCCATCTCCTTGACCACGAGCTGCCTCAACACAGGTCCACAGAATCAAGATTCATCAGTCATGCTCTGGGGCTTCCAAACTGTGAGCCAAAAGGAGCCGTTTTTGCTTCATAAGCTGATCCGTCTCAGCTATTTGTTATAGCAGCACATAGCTCACACAGCACCAAACCGTCTGTGATAAGCCACATATAAAGCCTTGTTTATATCACAGATTGGCTGGAACTGAGTTAAAAGTCAACCATTGTCATAGAAACTCACATCCAAAACTAAAATGTTCTTGATTTAAAACATCCCATAGTTGTTGAAGCTAGCTCAGATTTCTCAACGGCCACAACCTCCTGACTTAATTACACCAATGGAAGACTAATCCCAGGTCTCAGGATGCCCATTATGGTCTGAGAATGGCTCTTTGGACTGCCCTGTGCCACTGATACAAATCTAGGTGCTTCCTCAGGTAAAGCCATATTCCATTAAGATCACCAGAAGGCCGCTTGTGCTCCTGCATGTTTCTGCTGGGCAGTTCACACTCCAGAAAGAGCTCTCTGAAACCTCCTCTCTGAAGATAACACTGTGAGGACTAAATTATATCTTAAATTTAAATCACTGTGCTTAAGAGATCTATAAAACAAAAGTGCCTCCAACTTGTAAGGATAGAGAACTTCCTGGGATGCTGGAGAGTGTTGTTCATATAAGACGCCAAGTCATGTGTACTCGCTTCTGTAAATAAGCTTGGTTGCCCCAGCTGCATGGGATGTGCTTGGTCACTTTTAGGTGGGAGGGATGTAGGGAGGAAGTGCATCAGGATGTATGCTTGCCCCAGACTGAAAGGAGGAAAGTACATAACTTTGTGGGGTTTGTCTTTATAAGCATTGGCCATTCTCTGGGAATCCTGGGTATGGACCTGGCCAGTGTCCATCATCCTGGCCAGTATTTAATAAAGCTTGCTTCAAATTTGGCTCAAAAATGTGGTGGTGGTCTTATTCTTGCCCAGTGGGATTAACAACACCTGGGTCTGGCTCCTCCTGATGCTGGTGGTAATGCCCTCCTTTTCTTGGTTTTGTTGTTGTTATTGTTGTTGTTGTTTGAGACACGGTCTCGCTATGTGGCCCTAGACTCTCCTAGAACTCGCTTTGTAGACCAGGCTGGCCTCAAACTCACACAGATCCTCCCGAGTGCTGGGATCAAAGGAGTGCACCACCTTGCCTGACAATGCTCTTCTTTTTAATACACGATGCTTTTAATTTCAGGCCAAATAACTTTTCTCTAAATTGAGCATGTCCTAAGGCCTAGGTTCCTGCTGTTGGTGGTTAAGGTACTTCTAGGTTCAAGCTGCCTGACGAAGCGATGTGATTGACACATCCTCTGACTAATGGAGGCCCAGCCTTTCTTGTCCCAGATCACAGCCCTGCCCCCACCCCCTCAGGGTTTCTGCCATGACTCACCTGCTCCACCCCTCCCTGTCTGCACACACACCCTCCCCTCCCCACCGGTGATCTTTGGGAATTACCATTTTGATGGGTTAAAAATAGATGGGGAATGGAAGTGAACTCTCTGTTGAAAGTCTTCTCAGTGTGTCCTTAAACAAGAATACTTTGGAAACGAGGTGTTGGCGGCCAACACCTGCAATCTTGCTCTCAGGGACTCTGTTCGATGCCAGCATAAGCTACATAGTGAGACTCTCTCAAAATAAATAAATAAATAAAAATTACAAGTAAAATTACAAATAAAAATAAAAACAACCTCCAGGCCCAGCCTTCATTTGGAAGCTGACAAGATGGCCTTGGGCTAATCCAAAGTGCTCTTGCCTTTTCTCGAGGTCACTGTGCCCTTCATCACCGGACAGTGAGGCTCCTGATTAGCGCTTTCCATCATCCCAGGCTGAGTCCCGGACTTTTCCTGGTGCCTTGCTCTCTGCCAAGGGGACTTCCGAGCCTCCACACACTTGGACACATTTCCCCTTTGTATAGGAGAGGAGAGATAGAGGGAAGAGAACTCTTCAAAGAGAATCCCAGAGCCAGGTATGGTGACAAACACCTGTAATCCCAGCACTCAGGAGGCAGAGGCAGGTGGATCTCTGTGAGTTCAAGGCCAGGCTGGTCTACAGGTGAGATCTAGGACAGCCAGGGATACACAGTGAGACCCTGTCTCTAAAACAAGCAGACAGAAAAAGAAGAGGAAAGAAAAGAACAGAAGGTCCCAGGTTGTAATTCTTGGGTCCACCACTGACTCCCCTCGTGGCATGAAGAAGGCGTGGCCACTGTCTCTGGTTTCATTTCCTTATCTTTCACAGAAAGGCTGTAACAGAAACCTTCCTGGGCCCTGTCCAGCTCCAGCGAGATGGAATCTCCCCTCCCTGGGGAGCCCTGGAATGTGGCCACTACAGCCTGACCCCTTGGACCTTGGGGACCCACTGACTGCTGCTGGCCTGTGAGCTGAATGGGAGGGGAGCAGAGAGGGAAGGGTGAAGCTACAGGGCAGCCAGCCAAAGGGAACGATAAGGAGTGTTGGGGGGCTCTTTACAGTACAGATGGACCTGCTAACGGTACCTCCTTTGCAGGATAAGCCCCCTTCTAAACCAGGAACCTGATGCTTAGACGCTCTCTTAGTTTGCTCTCTATTGCTGTGATAAACACCATAACCAAAGGCAGCTGGGGAGGAAAGGGTTTATTTCTGCTTACTGTTTCTAGCCCATCAGGAAGGGAAGTAAAAGCAGGAGCTGAAGGCAGGAACTCAGAGGCAGGAACCAAAGCAAAGACCCCGAAGGAACGCTGCTTACTGGTTCACTTCTCATGAATGGCTCATCCCAGTTTCTTATATAATCCAGGACCACAGTCCAGGGGTGGCAAGGCCGGTGATAGGCTGGATCCTCCCACAAAAATCATCCGCCAAGAAAATGCCCCACAGACTTGCTTACAGCACAATCTGATGGAGTCATTTTCTCAGTTGAGGTTCCCTCTTCCCTCGACTCTAGTTTATGTCAAGTTGACACAATAACTAACCAGGACAGAAGCTAACTGAGCTCTCCAAACCCACCCATGGAAGGCTAGACAAGGGCGGAACAAAGCTTCACATGGGCCGTTAAAGCCCTTCCTTCTGCTCCAGGACCACTCAGGATATAAATCCCCGGACGGGAGCCGCCCAGAGGGCACTAGTGTGCCTTCACTCGGTCACAACAGCCTTCAGTGCCCTGTGGTAACCAACACCCCTCCTTCCTCCACTTCTTCCTTCCTCCCTCAGCCTCTCTTTCCTTTCTTTTTCATCTCATCCTTAGCAGAAAGTCAGGTACTTAGGGATTGGGGAAGGGGTGTTAACTACTCCATAATAGCTGTTCTACTTCCCGTCTCTGGGAGTCCAATCTGGGATGTATATTTATCAGGACTTTAAAGGAGACAACATAGTCAGAGCAACAAATCTATTTTTTTCTTTCTTCCCCTTTTAAAGGCAGGGTCTTACTATGTAGCCCAGGCTGGCCTCAAATAGAGTCAATTCGCCAGACTTGGTGGCGTACACCTTTAATCCCAGCACTTGGGAGACAGAGGCAGGTGGATCTCTGTGAGTTCGAGGCCAGCCTGGTCTATAGAGAGAGTTTCAAAGACAGCCAAGACTACACAGAGAAACCCTGTTTTAAAAGAAAGGAAAAAAGGAAGAAAGAAA
>CABHPQ010001001.1:0-27627 GCA_902168405.1 Peromyscus aztecus | reverse complement strand
TATTAAATATCAGCCGCTCCGAAAAGCAGCCTAGCAGACTGCCAACACTGGCGAGTTACGGGAACTGATAAAAGACACTCTGTGGGGTGGAGCTGCATCCTATCAGCCCCTCCCCGACTGGGGGGGGGGGGGGCAAAAAACGGGCCACGATGGTTACGTTAAACAAGATGAGCTTTTGAGTGGGGGCTGCAGGGCACCAAACTCCTAGAGGACCGTTTCTGTCCTTGGCGAGGCACAGCGTGAGGAGACACACCGGCCTTTCTTATGTTCTGTTTGATAAGCTCTCTCCTCCAGAGAACAGATGGTGACTGGTCGGGGGAGACAGAAGATCCAGCACCCAGCTCTCCCACTTCTCCCCCACACCCCGGGCTTGGAAGGGGACATGGATGAGATTGACGACTTCACTTGGAGGTATTTTCTGCCCTTGGCTCAGTTCAAGGAATGAAGGAGAGGCAGAAGACCGTGACCAGTGGCAGGGGAGGTCTAAGTCACCATGGCACATTCACGACCACATCTGTGTGGCACATCCCGAGTGAGTCCTGTAGGCTCCCTCTCTGGAACAATGACTATAATGTGCACACTCCTCATTCCCTCTTTGACTCCCCAAATCGAGTTCTCTTCCTTCCCCAAACGCCCCCCGTTCTGCGTTTTTTGTCTCTGTTCTGAAATCCTGGATTCCGCATGTGAGAAAGCAGACGATCAGACACGGTATTTATCTTTCTGAGCCTGACTCAGCTCACTCAACACGACGATCCCCAGTCCCGTCCGCTTTCTGGCAGGTGACGCGACTTCATTCTTTAGGGCTGAACACAGCTCCACTGTGCCACATTTTTAAATCCAGTCACTGTTGATGGGCATCTAGGCTGGTTCCCTGTCTCGGCTGTTGTGAGTGGGGGCTGAGGTAAGCATGGGTGAGCAAGGTTCTCATGCTGATTTAGAGTCCTCCGTGGCACAGCTGGGTCATAGAGCACTTCTACAACCAGTTTGTTGAGGAACTGCCATACGGATTTCCATAGTGTCACACTAATTATCTTCCCCCAACAGTGAGGTGGGACAACACTGTGTTCTGGGCCCAAAAGAAGCCTGGAGCCTCATGATCTAGGGGAGAACAGTGCATGCGGAGGGTCAGGGAAGGTCCGGCTGGGCTAGCCTGGAAGCCAAAGGAAGGGACCACGTGGCGCATCGGCAGGCATCGTGGTGTGCTTTGGATGGCAATGCGTGGCTGCTCTGTGGCATGTCTTCAAGTGGTCCTGAGTAAGCCTGGGATAAACCAGACTGCATCTGGAAGTGAGTGTATGTAAGTGTGGAGTGGTTTCTTTGAGTGATTTTAAAAAGAAAAATTCAAAGGAAAAAAATTACATTGTGGGGCCCAAAGCCAGGAGCCTGCTTCCTCCTCCTCTCCCACCCTGTATGTACCTCCCCCCAATGTTCCCTTCCCAGAATAGGGACAAGATCGCTCTCCTCGCCTTGGGACTAAATCTATCTAATCCAGCATGTGATGGTAGAGCACTCTTGGGGAGCCACAGTCAACGTGGGGTGGGCAGAGAGGTGGAGAGCAGGGGAAACTGGATTAAGTCTGGATATTACTCACTGGTTGTGGCAGGCATTTCATCTGGGCCCTGCTTACTATCTCCCCCAAAACCAGTGTCTTTCTATTACGCCTAACCATTTAAATTTAGTCCCAGCAGTCTGAATGACAGTCTAGGGAAGACTCAGTGAAAAATCTTACTAGTCAGAGTTTCTGGAAGTATTTGAAGTGAGAATTTAAAAATTTACACTTATTCACAGATCCATGAGAGGAGGTAGCTCTTGGAGGGATTTGGGGAGGCAGAAGCCACCCACATTCCTCTGGCTTTGTTGGCCGCTGCCTCCAACACTCCTGGAAATTGTGACCAAGAAGTATTTCCAGAAGGCTAAAGCCAGAGAGATGATGTTCCATCCTTTTTCTCCGGTAACAGTAGAAAATAATTCCACTTCTCTGAAACCCAGCTGTGTCTCCACATAAATGACTGTTATATATGTTAATGTTCATTTATTTGTTTGTTTATTTATTTTGAGGCAGGGTTTCACTATAGAGCCCTAGCTATCCTGGAACTCTCTATGTAGACCAGACGGGCCTCCAGAGAGATCCACCTGCCTCTGCTCTCAAATACTGGTATTAAAGGCATGTGCCACCATACCTGTTCTATGCTAAATTTGATCTGAATACTCAAATTGATGGCATATAAAATCCTGGAAGTGAGATGGGAGCAAATGTTTACATAGGCGATTTAAAAAAAAGAAAAATTATGATGTCTCAACCAGGGGATGTAGCTGAAGTTTTCTCTGGTCCTGCCCAGCTCCCCAGACCCCATAGCTGCTTATAAAATAATCACTCAGAAGCTTATATTAATTAAAACTGCTCGGCCATTAGCTCAGGCCTACCACTGACTAGCTCTTACACTTAAACTCAGCCCATTTCTGTTCATCTATATGTCATCACGTGTTCCGTGGCTTTACCTGTCTGCCGTTACATGCTGCTCCCTGGACGGTGGGGCTGGCGTCTGCTTGACCCAGCCTTCCTCTTCCCAGAATTCTCCTTGTCTGTTTATCCCACCTATACTTCCTGCCTGGCTACTGGTCCATCAGCATTTTATTTATCAACCAATCAGAGCAACACACATTCACAGCATACAGAGCACCCCACAGCAAGGGGACAGCTACCAACCAGAGATCAGCCAGAGTCTGAAGCCACTACCACTGCTTGAGGCTGGAGGGACAGGGATGGGGTGGAGCTGGCCAAGTCCAGGCTTCCGGGGTCTCCAGATGCAAACTGCAGCTTCGGAGGAGCTGGGTGTGGGGAGCAACAGAGGAGAGGCGCAGGTGCAGCCAAAGGGCACGCATGCAGAAGGGGAATGGGGTGCTGCCTCCTGCCCTCCCCCACAATCCCTTGTCAAAATGGCCCCTTAGCTGGGCCAATACCCCTGCCCCAGGCATCCTGAGAAGCAGTTTTCAGGGCCTAATCCTTGGCATTCAGAGCTGGGGAAGCTAAGAACAGGCCTGAGGTCAGTCAAGCCAAAGACTGACTCTCTCTCTCTCTCTCTCTCTCTCTCTATCTATCTATCTATCTATCTATCTATCTATTTATCTATCTCTCCCCCCTCATGTTTTTTACAGCATCTTCCTGTGTAGCCCAGACTTGCTAGACTCAAAATCCTTCTGCCTCAGCCTCTCCTTTGCTTTGTTTCTGAGACAAATCCTCACTCTGTGGCCTCGGCTAGCCTGGAACTCGCTATGCAGACGGTGCTGGCCCTAGCAGTGTCTCTGTAAGCAAGAGTAGGTGGCTGTGCGTTCTCTCTCAGCATGCTGCAGACTCCCAGTACAAGGCTCCACTCAGAGCCCTCATGGGGGTGGGCAGGCTAGATAGCATCTAGCACTGAGGCATGTGGAGTCCCAAGGGTGCACAGGACTAGCACGCCAGTGGGCCAGGCTCAGGAGTCCCTCTCTAAGCCCCACCTATGATAGCCAGGATTCCAAGAACCAGGAGGAACCGAACCCTCCCCTGCACACGTACACACTCTGTTCTGTGTGTCCAGGACCCTGTACAAACAGACCTGCTGGCTGGCCCCCTCCCTGCTCTGTTCTTGTGAGCATGGGCCACTCTTACAGCATACCTATCCTTAGGCCGGAGGCAACCATGTGCAAGGGAGGGGAGGGAGGCTGGTAGCTCACACTCCAAAGGGGTGGCTGCCACACACCTGTCCAGGGAACGACTCATAATGAGCCGTGTATCTGCAAACCTGGGCGGGCTCTGGCTCCCCTGCTTTGCACTGTGTCCAGGAGGCTGCTTCTCTGTGTGAACAGCTTTCCATTGCTGCAGAGGTGTCAAATTGTGAGGACAGAACAGGTTCAGCAATGTTAGATTTGTAACTGTCATATATGGAGAACTGATGTACCCCTGTCCCAGGCCCCATAAATTTCCCGGTAGGCTGGTTCTTGGAAAAGCAGGGATGGGCTGTGTGTACAAGGAGGCTCAGGCAAAAGATCAGAGTTCAAGGCTTGCCTAGGTTACATGGTGAATTCAGGACCAGCCTGGGCTACACAGTGAAACCATGTCTCAAAAAAACAAAACAATAAATCAAGCAGAGGTGAAATACTGTATCTTTCACGGTCATAAAATAAATCACAAATGTTCCCCCCACACAATCATGGTGAGTTTGTGAAGTGAAGGGTGTGTTGACTAGCCTGATCTAATAGCACATATTCTACAACATATACTATGGACGTCAAAACACCATATTGTCCCCCATGAATACATCATCATTTCTCAAATGTAAGCATGTAACTTTGGGGGCTCTGAGAAGATGGTGCTTGGGCAGGGATGTGGGGAAGCAGCCCCCAGAAGCTGGGGCAGGGCCCACACAAGGAACCTGAGTGTGGAGCGAGCACTCCGATCTGGAGGGCACTCCTCCAGGCTTTGGGGACTTGCTGAGTGTGACAGACTTGCCATGGAACACGGTCCGTGCGGAGGCACACCTGATCTCTCAATGAGGCAGTCACACGGTTTCCACACGTCACAGGTAAGGAGGCACACGAGGAAGGGGATGACAGTCCTAGAAAGCAGCACAGCTGAGGTACAGATGCCAATCTGGGTCTAGCCAGGCCATTCATGGGACACACCCCCTGGGCCATGAAGGTCAGGATGGGAAGGTGCGTGCGTGTGGATGGTTTCATCACCCTCCTAAAGCGCCTGGGCCCTCACAACCTCGCCTGAGCTTTCCCATTTAGCTCTTCCTCCCTCCTTCCCTCCCTCTCTTCCACCCTTCCTTCTTCCCTCCCTCCCTCTCCCCTTCCTTCCTTCCTTCCTTCCTTCCTTCCTTCCTTCCTTCCTTCCTTCCTTCCTTCCTTCCTTCCTTCCTTCCTTCCAGGCTGCCCTAGATCTCACTGTAGCTCAGATTGGCCTCACACTCATGTCATCCTCCTGCCTCAGCCTCCAGAGTGTTGTGATTACAGGTGTGAGTCCCCGTGCCCAGCCCACCTTCTTTGATGACACTGGTCCCCTTCACGTCCTTCTGCGGGATCACACTGTCCTACCCCCTTGTCTCTTGCAGTAAGACCATGTCGGAATTGCCTCCCCTACCCTTTCCTATGTGATCAGGATGAGGGGATGAATTTGTCTGCCATTTGTGTCCAGAAGAGCCAAGGTCAGAGTTAACCTGTAGGGCCACAGACCCTCTCTGCGGAGAGTGACAGACACCAGCTCAGCGCAGCAGAGAGCCTGCTCTACAGGAGGGACTCCGGGCATTGGAAAAAATGTGCTCGGTGCCACAGGGGAGACCAGGAGGGTGCAGCCCACGGAATAAGTGGCTCCACCTGGGTGGGGCTGCTAAGTGGATCAACTGGAGGAACTGGAGTTCAGCCGGCAAGCTGAAGGAAAAGGACGCAGAACCAAGTGCAGGTGGGTGGAGGGGTGCAGGGACATGAGCCTTCCAGAACCTACCAAGTGGCTGGGGGCCAGCTCACATGTGCAGGGTGCGGGGGTGGGGGCTTACACATGGTGCCGAGGAAGGACCTGACATCCTGAAGGGGAGTCCATGAACCCTGTGTTTGACCCTTGCAAACTCATTTTGTGTTTTCAGCCCCCAATCCTTAAATCTGGATTCTGTCAAGGATTTGTTAAATTGAAATTTAGAACTTTCCACTGACTCTGCTTTCAGTATTATGTCCATCTGTCTAGACCCTGTTTGTCACAAACTGTTGATCTTGCCTCCTCACTCTGCAGCATCTGTCCTTCAAGCCGTTGATCACCAATATCCAGAACAAGGCTGGGCCAGAGCTTCACTGCGAGGCGCCGAAGTCTTCCACTAAGTTCTGATCAGCCCACATCCTCGGTGTTGCTGTCAAGTTGTACAAGGAGACACCTCCAGCTCACACCTCTCCAAAGTCACAGGCCCTGCCCACCATCTTGCTGAAATGCAGATGTGTCCAGTCAGCTGAGGTCTGCCAGCTGTGACCCTGTTTGAAGAGGCCATGACTGGCCCCTCATAGCTCTACTAAGGAGCGTACAGCACTTGCTGGCGAGCCAGCCCAGCACCCGTGATGGTACCCCCTCACACTCACAAGATCAGAGTGCTGTTCATCCGTGCAGACTGGGACTTCTGCTCACTCCTTTCTTTGGGGCTGCCTCACACTTGCTGTGGTGTGTGAGGCATGAACAAAGGTGGCTGAGCAAGCTGCCCTGCCGCCCTGCCTTCCTCAGACGGCCTAGCCACCCTAGCATCGTCACGCCAGTATTGGGCTCAATGGTGTTAAAGAACATTCCCAAAAGAGCAAAGGCGAGCCAGAGCTGGGTGAGCCAGAGCTGGGCGAGCCAGAGCTGGGTGAGCCAGAGCTGGGCACTCTCATCCTCTCAGGTGTTTGTGTTGCACGCTGAAGAGCTTGGTCTTTGAACAATTTCAGGACATGAATACACATCTCTTATAAAAGTCTAACACTTGCGGTGACCTCCGGGGTGACGGGCAATGCAATACACACGCTGAGGTTGGCCATTTTGTCCTTACTGTGAGAAAGAAGTTCCAGGAAGACACACAGGTGGACCTGGCAGGTGTGGGTTTTAACACCAGTTCTATCACTAAAAGACTGGGGACCTAAACAACCACCTCCACACCTCTGAGTGTGTTTCATCTACAAAATGGAAGTCCTAAGCGCGCTCTCCTGCTGCGGTCGGCTCTAAAGTGTCCCCCCTCCCCCAGGCTCAGGTGGTGGCACTGTTTGGACAGCGTGTAACCTTTGACACGGGCCTCGTTAGTGAACACAGGCAAAGGGCAGGCAGGCAGGCCTTTGAGGTCAGTCTGTTTCCGCTTTGCCTCCTGACCATGGTGATGTGAAGAGACCTCATCGTAAGCCCCAGGTCGCCGCAGTCCCTCTGCTCTCCCAGCTGTGGCGGGAGATGCTCTGAGATACTCCGACGCTGTAATCCCAAATACACTTCTTCCCTTGAGTTGTCTCTGCCACACGGACAGGAAAAGCAAAACATCACCTCCCGGGATGGCCAAGAGGAAGGAGATAGTGAGGGGAAGAGGACCCAGAACCACAGAGGCTGGAGCTCAGCAGGTGTCCAGTTTTCAGAGGGTTGCAAGTCACCTTGCAGGATTCCTAAGCCTCCCAACGCGGAGGACACAGCATGAGCAGGGCGGGGGCCAGGCAGCTGTGGGCTCTGAGCTGTGGTGTTCGCAGGCCCACACAATGCCAACCCTTGAGTGACCTGCAGGGGAGGCTGGCACTGAACTCCTAGAGTCCCGGCCACTGTCCCATCCTAATGATTACCACCTAGGTGGGGTGAGTCAGGAAATGTAGGGTTAATAGCTGGAAGAACCAGGTTTAAAAGGCGCCTCCAGGAATTAATCTGGGTGACTCCTCAGAGGTTCTTAGAGCATGACTGGGAGGCGCCAGGCTCCAGAAGTGGCATGTGTCCCAGGCGGCTGCAACTTCCTGCACGTGTGGCCTGTCGCCTCCCACACATCTGTGCCACATCCTCCCACCCGTAAGAAGAAGGAAAACACAGCATGCCTGGAGGAAACAAGGAGAGGGAGGGGTAGCCATGCCTCGGTCCTGCTGGCCTTCCACCTGCCCTCTGACTGGTCTTCCACAGCTAAGCAAATGGAGCTGATAACTCAGGAAGGCTCAACACAGACCATCAGAAGAAGCTGCCGTCCCACGGAGCCCATCACCACCTAAACGCCCTGTGCTGTCACTGCAGTATGAGTCCTCTGGGTATACACACCACACTCCACCTCATCTGAATGAGCCGGGCAGTGGTGGTGCACGTCTTTGCCCCCAGCACGCTGGAGGCAGAGGCAGGTGGATCTCCGTGAGTGTGAGGCCAGCCTGGTCTACAGAATGAGTTCCAGGACAGCCAGGGCTACACAGAGAAACACTGTCTCAAAAAACCAAAGAGAGAGAGAGAGAGAGCCCTGGAATTCACCAATGCTGATGAAGCATGCTGGGCACACTGCTACAGGTCCACACAGGACGATACATGTGGTCCTCACTGTATGCCTGTAGCAGAGGCTCTGCCCCAATTCATAGATGAAGAAATGGACAGTTTGATACCTACTATCTTGCCCATGTCTAAGCAAGTGGCAGAGACAAGACTTGACATCTTAGAAGCTCACGCTACATATCTATTTTTTCTCATATTATAGAAAGTTGGAAACTTAGAGATTTCACAAGGACAATCGCCATACTCCACGGCCCCCATCACTTCCTCTGGTATCTCCGAGTAAAAATAATCATAGAATCACAAGATTAATGACAAGATAAATTTGGGCTTCTAGGACCTCTGGAGCATGATGGAGGCAGAATAGGACCCCAGGAACCTTCTCCTACACATGTGGGTATCTGTTGCATTCATGTGCACAGGAACACACACATACACACACACACACACACACACACACACACACACCCCTCCCACTTCTCCTGTGTCTGGGCTGTAGCCACAGACTTTGACCCCTGGATTCTTAAATCTACCATTTTATTGTGGCAGAAAACATAATGAAGCCCTCTTAGCCATTTTTTAAGAGTATAATTTATTAGTGTAGAAGTTATTTGTTTAAATTTTATTTACTTATTCATTTTATATGTATGGGTGTTTTGCCCACATGTATGTCTATATACTATGTGTATGCCTTGCAGTCAGAAGTTTTCCTGTGTCTTGCCTGGTCCAGCAGCCACTCAGACCCAAATAAACACACAGAGGCTTATATCAATTATAACTGTTGGCCATTAGCTCAGGCTTATTAGTGAGCTCTTACACTTAAACTCAACCCATTTCTGTTAATCAATATGTCACCACATGTTCCGTGGCTTTATCTGCGTGCTGTTACATGCTGCTCTGTGGACGGCGGGATGGCGTCTCTCCTGCCTGTCCTTTCTCCTTTCACTGTCTCCCTCGGATTTTCCCACCTGGCTCCATCCTGCCCTGCCATAGGCCAATGCAGCTTTATCAACCAATCAGAGCAACACATATTCACAGCATACAGAAAGACTTCCCACAGCAATACCTGGTGCCGGTGGAGGCCAGATCCTCTGGAACTGAAGTTACAAATGGTTGTGAGCCACTATGTGAGTGCTGGAAACAGGGCCCTGGTCCTCTGGAAGAGCAGCCAGCACTCTGACCACAGAACCATCGCCCAATCCCAGTAGTGTAAAGTTTAACTGAAGTTTTGGGTACCCAGTCTCTAGAACTTTTCCATCTTGCAAATAGAATCATATAATATTTGTCTTGTTTATCCTTTTCGCCTCCCGAGAATGACTCTGGGTTTTGCCATGCTGACTGGGTCTGTAGGGAGAGAGTTCTTCAAGTTTGGGAAGTGACGTCTTAGAGGGAAGTTGGGGTGAGTAATGATAAAGTCTCAGCTTTTCTTCAAGAGAGAGGTGTGTCTTTTTTGTTCTTTGCAGGGTAGGTTTTTAAGGATCTCAGTACCTTTTCTGAGCCAACAGCACCCTGCCAGTGTTTGCCAAGTGCACCTCCAGACACAAAGGCACCCGAGGAAGGAATGAGGAAGCAGGTTTCAAGTACTAGGGACGGACAGACGGACACAACAAAACCCACTCCCTTCAGTATTGTCTAAGAAGAAGGAAATAGAATGTGGCCAGCCCAAACGCCACAGCTGGATGCCACGGTCGGTATAAACCCAGTGGGAAAACAATGTTGCTGGCCCCACTCCAACACACACCGCTCTCCAAAGATGTCTTTATCAGCTCTGCCTTCCCCATTGCTCCAAGTTTAAAATGTAGTTCCTACCAGACACATGGTAAAGCTAAAGCCCATTCTAGGGCTTTGTGGGAATGTGAGATAGTAGCAGACCTTTAAGTTCAAGATCTACCTAAGGCTTGAACCTTCCTTCTTCCTGCCTTGACCTCAGTGGTTTCACACACTCAGAAACTGAGTGCCCTGTCTACCACATTCACTCCTTGGTTCTCTTGTAGACTGGCTTCCCGGAATGCAGACACTGGGGTGAGTGACTGATGGAGGCCAAGCTCCCAGAGCAGAGGCAGAACAAAGAGGAGGAAGCCGAGGAAGATCTTAGCAAGCCTCCGAGGGCACTCTGGACTCACCTGAGTCTGCACATGAGCTGTCCCTGTTGTGTGTGTGTGGGGGGGGGGGGGGGGGGGGGGGGGGGGGAGGCACCAGAAGGCAATCAGTGGAGGCAGAGCAATCTGCTCCTGTGGCTCTTAGTGACATGCTTAGGGACTGTAGGTTCTGTGGGTCTGGAAGTACTGATGCCCAGGAGGAGGCACATCCATCAGTCACAGAGCTCCACTGAACCTCAATCTGTGGTAACCAGAGGTTTGGGGGAGGGAGGCTTATTCATTGGTAGACCACCAGGCCAATACAGACTTCCCTTAGGGTGGACAGAACTAGCCCTGAGCAACAGAGGGAGAACAGAGCCCTGATCAGGCCTGGGTCACCTCAGGAGAGATGCTATCCAGGTGAGAGGGGAGGAAGGGGTGCCATTTTTGCCTCCAGGTGAGCCACAACAGGCGAACAGATCACTCCTCTAGCCATGCTCTCGACATCTGTTCTCTGCCAACCGTGGCCAGGGCCTCTACCAGAGACTTCATGGTAGGAGAGTGGACTTGAGTGCAAAATGTGAGGAAGCAACATCCGTGCCCCACCGAGGCCCTCTTAGGTCCCTTTGCTGCCCATGCTTGTACCTGGCCTCAGTGTCCCCTGCCTCCCAGCTCACCCCTCACGCCCACTGTCTTAACTCCAGGCATGAAGACCCATGTGGCTGGCTGAGAGGAGCAGGACAGAGGCTCAGGTCAGCATGCCCAGAGCACGGTCAGGCTGCTCCAGAAACCCTCCTGAGGGATGAAGATAATCCAGAGACAACTGTGCCCCCTGCCCCCAAGCGATCAGGTAGTGAAACAACAGACCCCAAGAAATTGGAACTTCCTCAAGAATTGTATGCTGGGAGAAGGAAAAGGCTGAGGCCCCGATGCCGGAGCAGGACCTCGTCCTTCAGAAAAACATTCCACACAGCAGTAACAATCTGTCTAAGCTCTGTCCAGGATGAGTCAGTGACAGACTGCTCCACACCTTGAGCCTTTAAATCCAAGTCTCATGTGAGGACCCTGAAGATGGACTCCGGAGAGCCTCTCCATCGGCACTTCTTCCTAATATGGTCACATCCAATAAATCTCCTTTCTCTGCTTTTCTCCTTTAATTTCCTGTTTAATTGGCCTACTGAAGCCGGGCGGCGGTGGCTCACGCCTTTAGTCCTAGCACTTGAGAGGCAGAGGCAGGCAGATCTCTGAGTTCATGACCAGCCTGGTCTACAGAGTGAGTCCCGGGACAGCCAGGGCTACACAGAGAAACACTGTCTCGAAAAACCAATAATAATGATAATAATAATAATAATGATGATGATGATAGACCTACTGAGGATCAGTAGCCAAGCATGACTGTTGAGGGCTGCTGGGATCCAGGTTCTGACCCTAACAACTCCAGTAACAATGACATTGGCAGAAGAACTCCTGTAGCTAGAGTTTTCCTGCCTGGCCCACAGTCAGGACAAACCTCTGTCACCCGCCAGTCCCACAGCCCCTCAGACCCAACCAAGTAAACACAGAGACTTATATTGTTTAAACTGTTTGGCCTAATGGCTCAGGCTTCTAGCTATCTAGTTCTTACACCTTAAATTAACCCATTTCTATAAATCTATACCTTGCCACGTGGCTCGTGGCTTACCAGCATCTTCACATGCTGCTTGTCATGGCGGTGGCTGACAGTGTCTCCTTCCGCCTTCCTGTTTTCTCCATTCTCCTCTCTGTTAGTCCCGCCTATACTTCCTGCCTGGCCACTGGTCAATCAGTGTTTTATTTATTGACCAATCAGAGCAATTTGACATACAGACCATCCCACAGCAAACTCCAAAGCATATAGGTCAGGATTCGGGCTCTATCCAGCCTGGCTAAGCAGCTCCAGAGCCCCCCAAATGCTGAGCACTCAAAGAATCCAGCTTGTTGATTTAGTAGCAAAAGTACCCCCCCAAATCTGGAATGTGTCAAAGGTGGACAAAGGGTGGCGAAGGCCAGACAGGGCACTCAATCGCAAGGCTGGTTTTGTCAGGCAGGACAAGGATCAGCAAGGGCAGTTGGGCAGACTATGTTCTGAGCTGCCCGGGAAGGGGACTCACATGCAGAGGAGGAAGGAGTGGAGACTGTCCTTCCTAGACCCTCCCTCTGGACTGGGAGAGGAGAAACCACTGGTGGCCTTCAAAAAACCACAGCCAAGACACCCCCAGGCAGAAGGAAGTGATTCCTCTGAGGAGGTCATTAGTAACCCAAGAGGAAGCACACACACACACACACACACACACACACACACACACACACACTCACACACACACACACACAGACACTGAAACTGGGCAAGTTTCCTCAAAGCCGCTCTGAGCGCAACCCTGTTTGTTAGTTGGTTCAATCTTGGCTTCTTCCTTCCACTGAGCATGCCTGGGACCGTGCACACAGGCCTGGTGGACCCGGGTGCAGCGCCCCTTTAAGGACTTGCTTGCCCAGCAGGTGCCAGGCCCATGTTCCACCCCCAGCACAGGGAGAAAGCAGGCCTTGTGTGTGGACAGGGCTGGGGAGAAGCAGATACCCTGCCCCTGTGGCATTTATGGTCTATTAGAGAGATAATCATCAAATCAATACAAACTCGGGTAAATAGGAAAATATGAATTGTGATGATTCTTGAAGAAAAAGCTGGAGTGCTGTGAGATCAGGAGGGGGACTGAGGGGGCTGATTTCCCTCTAAAGACGTGATAAAGAAGGGAGTTAAGGCCTGAAAGCTAAATAGGGCGTCAGAGAGAGAAGGGGAGGGGGATGTGAGTGGCCTTCCTGGGCAAAGAGGACAGCCTTGTGCAGGCCTGGATTGGAAAGATGGCGGCTGACCGGAGAATCAAACTTAACCACAACGAACAAACCCCAACGCTGGCTCCAGTTCCCCTCAGGGACAGGTTCTGTGTGCATGCCACGAGGGAGGGGCGCTAAAGCAGCCCGCAAACTGTCTGTAGCAGACCCTTAAACCAGGCAAAAATAATCAATAGTTCTGATAAGTGATGAGGCAGCAAAGTCCCGGGTCACTGCACAGTCCCCTCGGGCCACAAACGAGGACAGTCACGGGGACAGGACCCTCAAAGTTTGAAAAGAGAACCGGGGAAAGAAGAGAATATTGCCGGGTGTTGGTGGCGCATGCCTTTAATCCCAGCACTCGGGAGGCAGAGGCAGGCGGATCTCTGTGAGTTCAAGGCCAGCCTGGGCTACCAAGTGAGCTCCAGGAAAGGCGCAAAGCTACACAGAGAAACTCTGTCTCGAAAAACCAAAAAAAAAAAAAAAAAAAAAAAAAGAGAGAGAGAGAATATTGTTTCTTTATTGTGAGCCGGTGCTTTGCCTGCATATACGTTTGTGCACCACATGTACGCCTGGTGTCCTCAGAGGCCAGAAAGGAAGTCTGATCCTACAGATGCAAGCCACCATGTGGATGTTGGGCACTGGACCCTGTCTTCTGGAAGAGCCGTCAGTGCCCTTAACCATTGAGCCATCTCTCCAGCCCAGAAACACCTTGAGTCTATAAAAGATTTAACCTTTAGGGAGGTAAGAGGAGGCTAATGTAATAGTTTATGTTCTTATTTTTGGAGACTGAAGGAGCTGACTGAGGCCAGAGAACTTACATGGAAACAGGCTGTATGATGAAGTGGGGACTTTGGCTGGGTGTGGCGACTCACCCCTGTAATCCCAGTACTCTGGAGGCTGAAGTCACAAACTTGAGACCAACAGGGAAGAACACATAAGAAGTCCCAAGCAGCTGGGCGGTGGTGGTGCACGCTTTTAATCCCAGCACTCGAGAGGCAGAGGCAGGAGGATCTCTGTGAGTTCGAGGCCAGCCTGGGCTACAGAGTGAGACCCAGCTTCCAATATTGAATCAAGAAGGCCAGGCCCTGCCTGGTGAAGTCAGTTTACAGTCTAGCAGGGAAGAAGAAATATCCATTTCAGTAACACAAGAGCCGATGAGCAAACTGTTAAGTTGAAAAGAAGTGTGAAGAACAGCAATGTGTGTGTGTGTGTGTGTGTGTGTGTGTGTGTGTCTGTGCTAGGGTCTCAGAGTCCAAAAGTCAGCTCCCCAAGGAAGTAGTGTAGGTTAATTAGGCAAAAAGTTGGATGAAGGCGGGATGAGAATATTCTAGGCATTGGACATGACCAACACTCTTGGGGTAGGAACATCGGAAGAGCTAGAAACTTGGAGACGGGTGCAGAGGACAGAGCAAGGGAACATCGTTCGGTTTAAACTTGTCCTACTCCTTCATGGAAGATGGACGGAGGGGACCAGAGAGGAAGCAGAGCAGCTAGTGAGGAAATTCTCACGAGAGCTGTGGTGGCTGTGGTGGGCAGGGCAGCGGGACTCGGGAGGTGGCTAGCTTTAAGACATCGTCAGCGTCTAGACAGAGCAGACTAAACGGGGTGTGTGCTTACAGGGCAAAAAGGAGCTAAAGGCTGAGGCTCACAGAGTTCATGGGCACTTGCGGCCGTTCGTCAGGTTAGGGCACCCCAGAGAAGATGAGGTGCTGGCTAGAAGGTGCTGATTTGGATTTCTGACAGTTTGCAGAATGGGTTTCCTGACACCCCATTAGAAACAACTGATAAACAAGCCAGAAACTCAGATCAGAACTAGACATGCCCACCTGGGGGCTGGGCGGATGGTTCAGTTGGTAAAGGACTTCCTCACATGCATGAGGACCTGAGTTCAGATGCCCAGAACCCATAAAAGTGTGCCTCTATACCCCCGGTGATGACAAGATAGCAAACAGAGACGGAGGATGCCTGGAAACTCACTGACCAGCCGGTCTAGCTACTTGGTGATGTTCTTAGCCAATGAGAGACCCTGCCTCAAACAAAAGGTTACAGGCACCTAAGGACCAATACCCGAGGCTATCTCAAATGCATGCCATGCATGTACACACCAACTCCTACATGTGTACCACATACACACATACAAAAATAAAGACAAATGAACGATGAAATGCCAGTTTGGCAGCCCCTGGTGGCTGTGAGTCTGGCTCACGTGGGGAGAGTATGGCACCTAACTGTGCAGAGGGTAGAGGTGCATCGTGGGCAGGCATCACACGGAGGTTCCATCCGTCAAGTTGGTTTGGGACATTCTGGACAGATACACTGAAACTGATGTCTTCCATGCGGGACTTCTCAGGGCCTTCCACAGTGTGGGGGGAGGGGGAACCAGTGAGGCCTAGGATCTCCCAAAGCAGTGCCACACCAGAGGTTCTTAAGTACGTCTCTTGTTACGAGAACTTTCTAGACCGGGACACCTCCTGGACTAGACAAATCTTCCCAACAACCTCGGGTGTTAAGCAGAGCACACCCTCCGCCATCGGCTAAGCAGTGTGTGGAGGCCTGAGGCGGATACTGAAATCTTCCTTGATAGCTCTGTTCGCTGAGGCGGGGCCTCTTACTTGAAGCAGAACTTGCCTTTGGCTGAGTCTGGCCAGCAGCTTGCTCTGAAGACCCCTTGTCTGTGCTTTCCAATGCTGGAATTACACGCCTACTTGGCAGTTAGGTGGGGTGTCTCTGACCTCCAGCCCTCACATTTGCAAGGCCAGCGGGCCGAGCACATTGCTGTCCGTTGCTCTCCGAGCTCCCAGCCCTGGAGAACTTGAGTCTGTGTTTTTGTGTCTTCTGCCAGTTTTTAAATCCTCAGCCGTTTCCTCTTCAAACATGGTTTATGCGGCTTTTCTTCTTTCCTTCCTACTAAGACTCTGCGCACATGTGTACACTGGGTCTCACTTCACTCCGGCGTGTGTCTGTGCTTCATAAACCTTCTATCCTTACAGAGAAGTCTGGATATTTTCTTCTGACCTATCATCAAGTTTACAGATTTTTCTCTTCTCTTGCATGTAGTCTACTTCTAAGCCCTTCTGAGTTCTTGGGTTTCATTTGATTCTTTTTTTAAAGACTCTACACGGGGACTAGAAAGATAACTCAGCAGTTGTGAGAGCTTGCTGCTCTTGCAAAGGACCTAGGTTCGGATCCCAGCACCCACATGACAGTTCATAGATGTCTGTAACTCCAATTCCCAGGGATCGGACACTCTCTTCTGGCCTCCTCACACCAGCCATGCATATGGTACACTTACACTCATGCAAGCAAACATGCGTACATAGAAAATAAAAGCAAATAAGTATTTTTTAAAAGACTACATATACATCCGTGTGGTATAAAACAATGTATTTATGATGCGGTCTCAAATGATACTGAAACTGAAAACTTCTTACCACTTAGTGCTTTTACTATACTTTTCTGTTTAGACATGTTTATTAGTGAATTATAGGTGAATAAATACCTAACAATCGTGTTATAATTGCCTACACTGTTCAATATAGCAAGCAGCATGTTACCTGGGTTTGTAGACTAGGTACAAAAAAAAGGCTGTACCATTAGCCTAGGGGCATAGCATACCTTGTGGATGAGATCGCCTAATAATCCAATGGTTATTTCTCTAAAAGGGTTCCCATCATCACATGACACACGACTTTAAACTCTACTATTTTTTTCTTGGTTTTCAATCACTTGATCTGTACTCTCAGTGTGTCTTGTAATTGAAAACCAAGTGACCCCAGAGAGGGTATGAAAGAACGTAGTGATGGCTGAAGCTGTCCATCAACGCCATCTTCCTCTAGAGAGGATCCGCGTTTGTTTGTAACAGGCCGTCCCTCGCAGCCGCTCTCCTTTAATTAAACCTGAGACTGAATTCTCAGCTAATAGCTTGAGACGTTCACTAGGTTCTTGGCCCCTCAGCAAGAACTGCATGCTAATTGTTGGCTTCCCGTCCCTGCAGTAGAGCCCAGAGCTGCCGCTCCTGATGCGCGGTCTCTGTACTGACTTGAATCTGCAAATGCTTCCTGGGGAAGCCGGCTGTTCACCTGCGTGCCTCTCTGTATTTCTTCCTTTTGGTGGCTTAGACTTGTCTGATTAGTTCTCTGGGGCTTTCCAACAGCTGTTGCTCGCTTTTTACAATCAGGTTTTCTAGCTGCTCTTGAAGGGTCTGAGTCAAGGTAGTCCATAATGGCTAGATGCAGAGGTTTCCCTCTAAAGAATTACCAATGTGTGGCTCTGTTCCAGGTTTTCACTTTCTGCCCTTCAGTAACTTTTATTTTAAACCTCAGTCCCAGTGGCTATCAAACAAAAATATATTTTTATATTTCTGAGCCTTATATGGTACTATCTTTCAAGCAAAAAAAAATTTTTTTTGCCTTAAATCTTTTTATTTAGACAGGGTCTCACTCTGTAGTACAAGATGGCCTGGAACTCACAGCAGCCCTCCTGAAGGTTATAGGGTTATAGGTATGGGTCACCGTGCCTGGCTCTGAAAGCCTTTTTAAATTAATTTTTTAAGTTAGTGTACAAGATAATGGTTTAATTCTGACATTTTCATAGATGTCCACAAATGTCCTTTGTCCTTATTCAGCCCTTTGCTCTCCTTCCCAAGTCCTCTTCTTCCTCCCAAAATAGTCCTGTTCATGCTTTCATCTCACACACACACACATCAAATCTAGACTCCACCTATGAGAAAAAACGTGGTATTTTTGAAGACTTAACTGTTACACACACACACACACACACAAACACACACACACACACACATCTAACCTAGACTCCACCTATGAGAGAAAACATGGTATTTGTGAAGATGTATTGTTGATAGACTGTGGTGGTTTGAATGAAAATGACCCCCACAGGCTCATAGATGTGAAAGTTTGTCACCAAGGAGTGGTATTGTTTGAAAGGATTAGGTGTGGCCCTGTTGGTGTGTGTCAATTGAAGTGTGTCAATTCAGGTGGGCTTTGAGGTTTCAAAAGGCCCATTCCAAGTCCAGAGTCTCTTTCTTCCTGCTGCCTGTGGATCCAGATGTAGAACTCTCAGCTCCTTCTCCAGCACCACCAGTCCACCCGTGTGCTGCCATGCTCTCCACCATGATGACAGTGTACTGAACCTCTGAAGCCGTAAGCAAGCCCCAATGAAATGCTTTCTTTTTCAGAGTTGCTGTGGACACAGGGGTCTCTTCACAGCAACAGAACACTGGCTAAGACATGAACTAACCCATCTGGCCTATTTTATTAACCAGTACTTTATAATATTAATGAGTACTTAGAGTCAGGTGTGGTGGTGCATGTCTGTAATCCCAGTACTCAGAAGGCAGAGCCAGGCAGATCTCTGTAAGTTAAAGGCCAGCCTGGGCTACAGAGTGAGTTCCAGGATAACCAGGGCTACATAGAGAAATCCAGTCTCAAAAAAAAAAAAAAAAAAAAAAAAAAAAAAAAAAAAAAAAAAAGGTACTTACTCTGGAAACAAGTAACATCCTCATACCCATGCATTAATTCATTTGATGGCATACAACCAGCAGGCTTTGCTGTTCCTATTCATCAGTTACAGATTTGTTCAAGGATGGGTCATAGATAAGAGACACATCATTCGGCACACAAAGCCAAGGCAGTACACAGAAGAAACAAGTTTAGGTGACCATATTGTGTAGGTTCTCAGATTAGGCGGACTGTAGATGCAAAGCGGGTAACCTCAAGCCCTGAGTACGGCTCCATTGCTGTTTTTCAGTGCGAGCTACTGGCACGAGCTGGTTGACCCAGAAGACAACAGGGAGATGATTTCCTTCCACTGTGTCCTTCCTGGTGGAGGGGAGGAGACGTATAAAGCAGAAAGAAGAAGTAGGAGGCTGCAGAGGAAGAGGAGGAGAGGGGACACTCAGAAGCTGGAGTCAGCTGTCCTTGGGTATCTTGAAGCTTTATTTGCATTTAGCAGACATCAAATCCTTGCAGTTTTAGGTCATAGAAACAAGTTGAATATCAGCTATGAGACCAAAAGGAACACTTGCTGCTCTTCTAGAAGACCAAGTTCTTCAGTTCACAGCGCCCACGTAGGATGGCTTACAACAATCTGTAACTCCGGTTCCAGGGCATCTGACACTGTCTTCCGGCCTCCACAGGCACCCACACACATAAATGACTTTTTTTTATTAAAAAGGGAATGAGGATGCTGGGAGTGGATGGTCTAAGACCTTGCCAAGGGGAAGTGGAGATGTAGACTATTGCACAGAAACGTACTCCTAAGCCAGATATGGAGCACAGGACGTAGGAATCCTGCTTCAACTTCAGCTTCCAGCCAGGCACTCGGTGTGACCTGACTCTGTTCATTCTGCAGGCTCTTCCAGCCCAGGACATAGGCAGTGCGGACTCTATTCCTGCTATTACATTCCCTTTGTGCTCCAAAGAGCTGTGTTTCCCCCAATGGGAGCAGTACGAAGTGGGCGAGGCATGAATCTACCTCATGAATGTTGACTGTAGCTGTTACTTAACTCAGGGTCCTGGGGTATGTAGGTAGAGCTTGCCTAGTCTTCACAGACTGGGTCTCACAGGTCGTCCCTTGGATATATGACTATATGAAGGGATAGAAATTCAATCCTCAGAAGCAGTGCTCTATGGCTAGTATCCAAGATGTGGAGGAATGTTGCAGAACACAGGAATGTGGGAAGTCATTAGCCAGGTGTCCTGTTTTCACCCCTCCCTGGGAGGAGCTGGCTCTCTCAAGGTCATCGGCGACTCCTTCTTGAACATTGGGGCTAAATGGACATAGGTTAGTAATGAACTGGATGCCTTTCCACCCTTAATGTCGGAAGCACTCCTCCTCAGAGCACAGAGGCCTCCTCCTCCTCCTCCTCCTCCACACCTCTGGCCAGTAAAATAATAAGAGCAATGGTTTAGCTCATACTGTGAAGTGAACTCATGTATTAAGTCGCCCAAGCACACTTATGCTGTAGCTTACCTTCACTCCAGAACAAAGTTTTGTGCCTGCACGAAAGCCAGGAAGAGAGTTAACAGGCAGCCATCTTATGTGTCAAAAGGTTTCAACCCGATTCCAGTTGTCATTGGCTGTGTGGCTTTGGGTGGTCCTATTTCTTTTCACTGTCCTCAGAGCTCTCATTGAAGGACCTTCAAAGTCCTGGCCAGACCTGAAATACAGTATGTATGATGGCGGTTTTAGTTAGAAGACCTGAAGTTAGTCTAGAAATTTCCACAGGCTGAGAGAGTGAGCCCGCTCATTCCTGACTCAAACCCCTATGAACACTCACAGCACGTGGCTCTCACTTGCCCTCCCCCAGCCCCGCGTGAGGACAGGCTCACCCGAGCCAGGCTGTGAGGATGCTGGTTCCCCAGCGCTGCTCCAGCCTCTCTGTGGAGCCTTCTCCATTCCCTTCCCCCCCAGTCCCTTCCCTCACGTATGTAGCTCAGGCCGACAAGGACAGTCTACAAACTTTCCTGCCCTCTTCCTCTTCCAACTGACTTATTCTAAACTGGGTCCAATCCAGGCAGTTTTGTTCTCCATGACATCCTATATGTAAAAATACTTCAGGGCCTAGCTCTCCTGCTTGGAACATGGCATCAGCTTCCAAACCACCGGCCAGGTCTTTCCTGGTAGGCGGGAAGAAGGCAGCTCTGTGAAGACTGGAGTCTAATTAAGTACGGAGAAAACTAACCATGGGCTTCAATTTTAAGCTCTGAAAATAGCAAGGGCCCAGGATTCCTGCTGTTGTCCTAAACTGGGAGAGTTGTCTCCCTTTGCCCATGGAGTGGGGAGGAAAAGACTTCCCAGGCCTCTGCATCCAGAAAAGCAAGCAGGAGAAGCGGGCCTCTGCCAGGGGGAGAGAGAGAGAGAGAGAGAGACAGAGACAGAGACAGAGAGACAGAGAGGCAGAGAGACAGACAGACAGAGACACACACAGAGTCAGAGACACACACAGAGAGAGACAGAGAGAGATGGAGAGACAGAGAGAGACAGAGAGACAGAGACAGAGAGACAGAGAGACAGAGAGAGAAAGAGACACAGAGAGAGACAGAGAGAGAGATGGAGAGAGACAAAGAGACAGAGAGGCAGAGACAGAGACAGAGAGAGCCAGGCCCTGGGGGAGGGGCAGGCCACCGCCTAGGTCCCGGCTTAGCATCCTCACCCTGATCCTGGAATGAACTGATACCCAGGAGTTCTGAGCCCTGCTGAATGTCCCTCCAGGGCTGGTAGAGCTGTGAATGCTAAGCTCTGGTCAAAGTTGAGGCGCATCTCTGGGAAGCTAATGTCATATGTCACAATTTTGTACACAGCTGATCCTCCTGAGCACAGGACAGCTCCCAACAAAGGGATGCATGGGAAGGAACGCGCCTGGGAGTCACCTGAATGTCTAGGTGGCCCTGGCCCACTCAGATGCTAGACTGGCTAGCCTCTTCCGGTCCCCTTCTTCTCTTGCATGGAAAGAAGTCAGCTTGTGGGGAGATCCCGACATGGAAACAACTCACCATACGAATCGAGGCATGTTTGAAGTGGGAAGGGAATGTAATTAACTACTGACCACTCAGCCCCTGTTAGCTCTTCCCATTCCATATGGAAATGACCATCCATCCCCCTCATCGGACAATGGGGCCTACGTCCTACAGGACAGGGGCTCCCCAGTATTCCTCCTTTGCTGTGTGCGAGCACAGCTCCTGGGATTGAGTTAACAGAGGCAGTGAGTAAATGAAGGACAGACAAACACACAGACACACAGAAAAGCTGGGATCCGGTAGATGGGGGCTCTCTGTGGAGAAGCAGCAGCATCCAGGAAGTTCAGGATATTTATTGCACACAGCTAAACAAGGAGGCGGGCGCGAGCAAACTCCAGCCATAACACCCGGGGAGAAGAAAGCCACGGTGGACTTTTTCTGTACACACTGTCAACGTGAGCAGCTGGATTGCGGAAGGCTTTGCCATCTCTCTGAGCCTTACCCAGAGAAGGCTGCTACTCCCATGGGGCTGAGGCATTGGTCCTAGACATGGCCCTGCCCACATCCACAACACTCAGGACCTCACTCGATCCTCCACTCCCGAGACATGGTGCCTGGATGGTGTGCTTTACGGCACCCGCCTTGCCATGAGCTTCTTACAGCATCGTGGGGGAGGGTGCAAAGCTATGATGCAAAGTGAGCCACCTGAGCTCCATGGAGAAACTGGTCCAGGCTTCCATGTGCACTCATGAGTCTATGCAGAATTGGTGCTGGACCTGGGAAAGGCTCCTTGAGTTCCTGGTGGCTGGGAGGGAAAATGTCCTGTGCACCTGCAACCCTGGTGTTCACTGCCCCTGGGGAACTGTTAGAAGGAGGAGGAAGTTAGAGGGCACGAGGGTCAGGGCTCTTCCTGCTATGGCTTCGCAAAAAACCTACCCACGTTGGCTGGGTTGCCTAGTGGGCAGATCCCTGTCCCAAAGTCTCTTTCCTGGAGACACCTCAGGTTTCTGACTTTTCTTCAGGTCTGTTAAGTTACACTTGGGCTTGGGCTTGAGTTCCTGCTACAGTAGGAACCCTCCTGTAATAGGGACAGTGAGGGCCCTGCCTGTCAAACAGCTAATTAAGGTGCCACTGGGGGGTTAGGAGCCAGGGCTGAGAGGAAGGGGGGTCAGGCCAGAAGTCCCACAGCTGCTCAGGAATGTGGTGCTTCAAAGAGAGACGTTCAGCCTCGGGCTGCCTTCCCCTTCTGTTTCCTTCTGCCTTGCAGCTCTAACTGCTCTAGTGGTGCTGTGGGGAACACTAGTCACTCCCATGGTGCCTCGGGTACCTGGCCCCCTTCATTCTCTGCTCTCTGGAGTCTTTCCTTGACTGGCCTTGGACTTAGGACCCTCCTGCCTCAGCCTCCTGAGGAGCTGGGGTGATGAATGGTACTGTAGCACCCAGCACAAAGCCGGAGGCCAGAATATAAGCCACGGCAGGCCACAGTGCACACGGTGACAGCACCCACAGGCCTGCAGGTCAAGCCAAAGTCACAGCACAGATAGAGGAAGTGCCCACAAAGTCCAGCCCTGACCGAGAAGCTACGTGCAAAGGGTACCTGCTGGGAGAGGGAAAATCAGTTTTGTCCAATGGAGCGACACAAGGTGTATCAGCCCACTCCAGGGCAGCCCCACGCTCAGGAGTAGTCAGCACACAACAGACGCCATGGTTTGGGGATTTGTGTGTGTGTGTGTGTGTGTGTGTTGGGGGGTGTTTTGTTGTGGTTTAGTGCCTTGTCTTCTTAGCCTTAGTTTTGTTTTTTTTTGAGAGAGAGAGTGAGAGAGAAAGAGCATAATGTTGGGTGGGGAGGGAGGTGGGGAGGACCTGAGAGGACTTGGGGGAGGGGAAAGAATATGATAAAAAAAATATATCGTATGTAAAAATTGTTAAATAATTTTAAAGTGTAATTGGAAAAAAATAGTGCCTGTGGATGAAGGGGCGGTGGCTGAGGAAAATGCTGTATCCTTGAGCCCCACCCTGTGGGTGACCGTCCCAGCCCTGGCTCTACTGGTGGGGATACCTCAGTGTGGCCAAACCAAACTGCAGAGTCCCCATTTGGAAGATCCCGTTCCCTAACCACCCTGGCCCAACATCAATAGTAATGTTGCCCCACAAGTGGCGAGCCATTGACTGTGGGAACACCAGTGTCCGGGCTCACAAACCAAACTCACATACCAGGAACTTCCCCTGGAGAGGAAACTCACCATGCGGGGCGTGGGGGAGGAAAACAAGGTTCCGAAGCCCAAGTTTGCCCAAGTTTCCTCCTGGGAGACACCCTGGGCAGCCCTCCTCCTCACAGCTGGGAGGGTCCCTCCCTCCTGGCTCGCCCCCTCATTAGGAGCTAATCAAGCCCAGCTGTGCCAGCTCCTGCTGTCCTGGTTAACCCCTTGCTCTCCTCAGGCTGCCAAATGCTGTGCAGCGCTCACCGGCCATCCAGTCAGTGGGGTGCATTAAACAGCTTCTCCTGGGAATCGTTGAGAACATCTGCCCTTCTCCCTGGGTTCACCACTACCTCTCCTGAACACTAGGCTGTGTGGCGGTTCACCCTTGGAGGCCGTGCACCGGCAAGTGAAGGCAGGATTTCACTTGGACATGGGCTCTTTGGGGCCATCCTGTCCCTCGCTTGGGTAAAATTAAACTTTCAATGTGTAGATTACAGAGATCAAGACCCTTGCACTGTGCACTTCTAGATGTTTGTAAACTTGGCACACAGAATCCTGGGTTGAAAATAGGAAGGCTCTAAAGCAGAATGATTGACTTTGGACCTCTACGGATCTCCTTGAGCTTCGGCCTCCTGGTCTTCAATTACAGCGCAAGAAAAAGTATCTGCCTCTCATGCTGGCGATGCAGCTCAGCAGTGAGTGCCTGTTAGGACAGTCAGGCATTCAGGGCCCCAAGTTCCATCCCCAAGATAGATAGATAGGAAGGGGGGGGAGGGAGGGAGGGGGGGAGGGAGGAAGAAAGGAAGGGAGGGAGGGTGGGAGGGAAGGAAGGGAGGAGAAAGGCTTTTTTCTTCTCTGGAATTTATTTGAAAACTAACTAGATTCAACTGGGGAAAACATTGTAATATGGAGCGTCTCAAGAAGGACAGTGATGTTCCATGACCAGCAATAGATTTAACCATAGTTTGAGTGACTTTGGAAGTCCTTCATTTCCTTTGGTTTTTTTTTTTTTGGTTTTTTTTTTTAAAGATTTATTTATTTATTATGTACACAGAAGAGGGTGCCAGGTTTCATTACAGATGGTTGTGAGCCACCATGTGGTTGCTGGGAATTGAACTCAGGACCTCTGGAAGAACAGTCGGTGCTCTTAACCTCTGAGCCATCTCTCCAGTCCCCCTTCATTTCCTTTGTAAGAAGCAGGCTCTGGGGCCTTCTGTGAACTTGTGCTTTTTTGTGATTTCAGGAGTTGGTTTATCATGGCTGACTCCTTTATGCCAACTGAAAGAAACCGGGTCGAAAAGAGTGCATTCGGTGTGACTCCAAGCACATGGCCTTGCCTGCACCATGCTTTCGGGGAGGAGGTGTGGGCTTCTCCTGTGGGTTCCTTCCTGGCATGGGTTTGGGGGTGCATCCTATTCTGATGGGAAGGCTCCCGGAAGAATCCTTTTCATTTACCTGGGTTTCTGGGCGGAGCCAAGTGGGCCATTTTCAGGTGTCCCAGACCCCCAGGATAAACACGATAGAGATCCTTTGGGCATCAGACTGTATGTCATAGATCTCTGAAAGCTCCTGATGCACAGAATTCTTGCTCCATAGTTGTCCAAGCCTCAGACTGAACAAAGAGACCTAAATGACATGGGAAGGACAACCCACAAGCCACACTAGACTCCTCGGCCAGGTGTGGACACAGGAGTCACCCGCATCTAGTGACATGGATCTAAACTGGAAAAGAGAACATGAGTTTCCTACTGCCACCTGTACAAATTACCACCACTATAGTAACTTAAAGCCACACGCGTTTATTGTCTTACAATTTTGGATGTCTGAGGACAGGGCTGCTCTCGCTGAGCTAAAACCAGTGAGGTGGCAGCTCCCTTCTGGTCATCCTCATCCTGCATCTGCTGCGTCCCCCCCCATCTTCAGTACCAACAGGCTGGAAAGCCCTTCTTTCTCTGCCTTCCTTATGACCTTGACCCTGGCTCCTCTACTCCATTCCAAAACATTTACGATGACAGTGGACCCACCGAGGATCACCTTATTTTTAATAAGGCTGTGGAGTTAACCCTTAATTTCCCCTTGCTGCACTACCAAACACTTACAGGTTCCAAGTTTAAGACACGGACATTGTGTCCTGCAGAAACCCATTCAGGGCTGGCATTTTTACTTTTGACTGAGATACCTAAACTTTAGTGTTCGTCAGAATCATGGTAGACAATGCCCTCAGATGTTGACACTGAGCCTCTGTTGGATTCTTATTTGTTACTTATGGCCCAAGGTAGCTGACTTCTTAGCTAACCCCCTCACGCCTTCCTGGCACACACCATCTAGACACCACGCACTGAAGAGTTTGCTTTCTTTTGCCTTTGGATTGGGGAGAATGAACACATTTTAGATACCTGATTACACGGTCTGTGATCAGGGACTGATTGAGAAGTTCTACTGTACTCATAAATAGTACTGATCTTACCAAGCCCCTACTATGTGCCGAGCTCTAAGATCTTCCGTGCCCTGCAACATCTCTTTTAATCCTCACAGTAACACAAGATAGGATAAAATTGCCACCTTAATGTTTCAGATAACAGAAGCTCAGGGTTTAAGCCAGAGGCCACACAGCACAGCAGGATGCCCATCCATTGCCTTTCTTTTCTTTTCTCAAAGTGTGAACTATTAAAAAAAAAGGCTTAAGCTCTAATCACTGACTCTAATACTTGCACATAGTAGATCCTCGTGAACACACGTTGACTGACAGGGTCAGTAGATACATGGGTGATTTGTATACATTCGCTCTCATTCTTGTCAGAATCCTCAAGGGAGGTCTTGTGTTGTCCTTCTCCCTCGGGAAACAGACAACAGCCCTTCAACTCAAAGAGGCTGAAGCCCCGTGGCCACAGCTCTATCTGAAGCCACGCCCCCCCCCAGCTTCTCCCTGTAGCGTGGGCCCCCAGGTTGCAGGCCACAGGTCCTCACAAAGGTCTGGCTGTTTTTTCCATTTCGCAGACCGCTCACCATCCCAACACTTCCTTTGGTTAGAATTCTCTAGTTAACAGATGCTTGCATGGTGAAGAGCTTACTTGTACTAAATCAGGCGTGTGTGGTGTGCACCACTCAGGGAAGATGTTTGCATTCCTCCAGAGGTGGAGCCAGCCTTGGGCATGGCCAGGCCTCAGGGAGGAGGCCTGAACCCTTATGCTCAGGGAAGCATAAACACATCAATTAAAGCTTAAGCTACCCCAGTAGAACCCTCTTTAATTACATTCTTCCTTAAACAGCAGCAGGGCCAGCGGTGCTGTGGGCAGGAAGTGGTCCATCAGGACCCATCCTGGAGACAGCGACATCAGAGGGACACACACACACACACACACACACACACACACACACAGACCCAAGAGGACAGTTTCCCTTCGTTACATGGGCGTGTTTCAGTCTGTGCCCTTCCCTGCCTCCCTCAGACTAGTAAAAAAATCTCTCTGGTTTCCTCTCTGCATCAGGCAGATAATCCATTTGGGCCACTGGATGATTAATGTTGTTAACGTGACAGGACTTTGAGTCACCGAGCAGATAAACTCTGCACACTCCTGTGGAGGGTTATCTAGATCAGGCAAATTGAGGTGGGAAGACCCATCCTCAATGTGGGTGGTCCCAACCCCAGACTGAATAAAAAGAGAGTGAGCTGAGCACCAGCTTCATCTTCCTGCTTCCTGACTGCAGATGTGATGTGACCAGCTGCCTCATGGCCCTGCCACCATGCCTCTTTTGTTAGGTTGCTTTGGGAAGGTATTTCGTCACAGTGAGGGAAAAAATAAATGATATGGCCACCATGGCGTCCCATTTTATCTCACTTCTTGGAAACTGAGACTGGAGAGATTTCATGCATTGACAGGCATGTCACAGGGCTTGAGATTGGGGCAGAGCACGTCACCTCCTCTGAAACAGATGCCATGGACAAGCACTCTCCCGTTCTCGATGACACACCTGCTCTGTCCATCTCCATTTCATCTCTACTCCTATCCTCCCCACCTGATCTTCTCTATCCTCCTTCCTACCTC
>CABHPQ010001000.1:0-13021 GCA_902168405.1 Peromyscus aztecus | reverse complement strand
ACTATTCTGCTGTTGGTAAAAGTTTGTACATGTGCACATACATACGTGATGCATGCCATATAAAATTGCTAAATTAACTGTTTTGCTGTAACACACTAGACAAAAAATATCAGTTCCATTTTCCCCCTTGTCTGCAGAAAAATCCAAGTGCTTCCTTTGAAACCTACCTCTATCTACTGAGTGTTTCTTTCTGTTATGTGGATGACTTGGTGTTGGTTATAATTCTCATTCATGAAAATTCATGGCTTATGTTCTAGATCTTCCAAGAGTTTGTCACTTATGTTCATTATACTTCAGAGGCTCTCTTGCTCATTCATTTAAATAAAGCATTAATTGGGCACCTGCATATTTGGTTGATTAACTATCATTAATGAACAGAAACCCACATTTCAACATAAATACAAAGCAATCTTTAGGGAGGGAGAACTGCTTTTGAAAATCAACGAGAAGAGTCAGAGAGGGATGGAAAGAGAGGAGAGAAAGATTCATTGATAAATGGTAGAGAGAGACCATCTAGAAAGGCTATTGGAGACCTCTAGTACAATGGCTGTTAAGAGGTACCTCCTATGTTTTCGTTTACACAACAAGAATCGGGGTGAAGAATAAATACTGATCAAAGTAGGGTATATGACCAAAACCCATGGAGTGAAAAGAGACATCATGAAAACACTAAGGTACTCAAATAAATCAAATGGTACTGGGAAGAAGAATATGAAATCCCCTGTGTCACTATATGAGAACCATCTGCAAGCATCTTCTGTAGATATAAGAGTGTACAAATGAGGGGCTGGAGAGATGGCTCTGAGGTTAAGAGCACTGGTTGTTCTTCCAGAGGTCCTGAGTTCAATTCCCAGCAAACACATGGTGGCTCACAAACATCCATAATGAGATCTGGAGCCCTCTTCTGACCTGCAGGTGTATATGCAGATAGAACACTGTATACATAATAAATAAATAAATCTTTTTAAAAAATAGTGTACGAATGAGGCATATGTCAGTTCCTACATACACCCAAGAAGTCTTTGTTACTGATCACATCCCATCACAGCTCTCACCCTAGAGAGCTGCTGCAAAGTGGTCACTATTGCATTTCTTCACAGAAGGCACCTAGTCTATATTGTGCTCTCATTCAACAATGCATCCCATGGCCACCCTATGACACTGAGGAATCCAGATCCTCCAAAGACTGGGGAAACTGTGAAGGAACATGCTCACACAGTCCTGTGTGATATGAGGTCCTGCCCCAAACCTGCCATACACAGAACTTCAGGTAACCAGACTGATTAGATCCACCTTTCAGGAGGTAGACAAGACCCAAAATTTCAAAGTGTAGGCTACTGGGGACACTTGAAGACTTTGGTGATGTTGATAACAATTAAAGAAAAATTACACTGACTGCAACAGTATAAACATCCTGAGCCAAGTAACCTGCAGTAGCCAGACTACATACATCCCAGGCATATTTCCAGATGAAAATCTTTCACTTTGAAAACCATCAATGAAATTCATAAAGACAGCCATTCTGCCAGATTCAGAAATACCAATATAAAAATTTAAGAAATGTTTAAAAGGCAGTACAATTAAATATCCAAATGAACATAGCAACTTTCTGGTTACATGTTCCTTAGAAAATGTAATTCTTGATGTCTAAGGATGTTGAACAATTCCTTAAATGTCTTTCAGCCATTTGAGATTCTTCTGTTGAGAACTCTCTGTTTAGCTCTGTAGCCCATTTTTTAATTGGATGTTTAATTGGTTCGGTATTTTGATATCTATTTTTTTGAATTCTTTCTTTATTTTGGAGATCAACCCTTTGTCAGATGTGGGGTTGGTAAAGATATTTTCCCATTCTGTCGGCTGTCATTATGTATTCACTCATAAGTGGATACTAGCTATAAACAAAGGATAAGCCAACTACAACCCACAGCTTCAGAGAACCTAGCTAACAAGAGGACCCTAAGAGGGACACATAGATAGTCAAGCGAGGGAGAAACAGATGAGATCTACAAGAGCTAACTGGGGGTGAGGAGGTTAATGGAGAGCAAGGAATGGGGGATGAGAACAGAAGGAAATGGGAGGTTTGAGCTGGAACAGGAACAGAGTGGGAGAGCAAGGAAAGAGATACCATGATAAATGAAGACATCATGGGAATAGGGAGAAACAGGGTGCTAAGGAAGTTCCCAGGAATCCACAAGGATGACCCCACCTCAGACTACTAGCAATAGTTGAGAGAGTTTGTGAACTGGTCTACTCTGGTAACCAAATTAGTGAATACCCTAACTGTCATCATAGAGCAGTCATCCAGTTTCTATTAGAAGCAGATGCAGAGATCCAAGGCCAGGTGCCAGGCCGAGCTCTCAGAGTCCAAATGATGAGAAAGAGGTGGGATTCTATAAGAAAGGGACATGGAGATCATGATGGGAAAATGTACATAGACGGCCAGTCAAACTAGTGGAAATCCATGAACTGTGGACCAATAGCTGTGGAACCCCCATGGGACTGGATTAACCCTCTGGATACTCGAGACAGTAGTTTAGCTTGAACTGTTTCGGGGGCCCCCAGGCAGGGGGATTGGGATCTGTCCCTGGTGCGTGAGCCGGCTTTTGGGGGCCCAGTGCCTAAGGTGTGACACCTTGTGCAGCCTTGGTGAAAGGGGTAGGGGCTTGGACCTGCCTCAACTGAATGTACCAGGCTCTGCTGACTCCCCATGGGAGACCTTGACTTGGAGGAGGTGGGAATGGGGAGAAGGTTGGGGGAGGCTGGGGGGAGGGAAGAGGGAAAAGGGGGGATGTAGACGATTTTCTAAAGAGTCTTATTAAATAAAAAACACAGAGCCAAATATAGGGTTGAAAGCCTCAGAGATCAGGGAAATAGTGAGAGACACCTCACCTCACCAGCTCTGTTGTCTCCAAAATGTGACTCCTTACTGTCTAATCTGCAACTTTATTTTCTTGCTTTTTTGCCCTCACATTGGCTCTTAGTCCAGCTACCTCACTTTCTCATTACTGCCTGTCTGTACAGGTCTCTATCATTGGGAGTAGGGTTAAAGGCATGTGTCACCACACTTGGCTATTCCCTAGTGTGTCCTTGAACACACAGAGACCTTGCCTACCAAGTGATTGGATTAAGGATGCGTGCTACCACAGCCTGACTTTTGTGTTAATGGCTTGCTTTTACCTCTGATCTCCATACAAACTTTATTTATTAACATACAAATAAAATATCACCACATTTCAGCACAAATAAAATATCACCACAGGGGGGTAAGTGGTTGGTATGTAAAATGAATAGAAAATTTCTTAATAATAAAAAAGGTAAAACAAGAAAATGTAATTCTTTCAAAAGATATTCAAAACAATTTCTTAAGGCTACTTAGAAAGATTAAAGAGATTATAGATATTGAAAATATATATACATATATACAGAGAATATATATAAAGAGAATATAGACATAGAATATAGACACCTAAGCATTTAAAAAGTTAATGAGTGTTTAACTGTGGAGGGCCCCAAAAGAGCTTGACCACACAGCAGCCACGAAAGGCTTAGGGGTCTAAACACAGCCTCTGTGACAGGTTTACTGGCAGGCATCACCCATATCCAGGAAAAGCCTTAAGCTGATACCACCCAGGGATACACCCAGGGATAAGGAAGTATCTGACATCCCAAAAATTCCAACCTTTAGATAAGGTGGCCAGATGACCTTGAGTCTAGAACACACCTAATTTTATTTAACAGATACCCTTAGACAATTGTCAGCCAATCAGGGTCCTGAACTCTGGAAATCCTCACCCCAACCTCTGCTATGATAAAAACCCCACCCAACCTGAGCTCAGGGCTCTCTGCTCTCATCACTGTGTTGGACAGACAGAGGTCCAAGCTCCTGAGCTTGATATGAAGGCTCTTTGCTTTTGCATGCAGGATTCGGTCTCTGTGGTGGTCTTTTGGGAGTCCCCACGATCTGTGCATAACATTAACAACACACATACATCATTAAAAGTAAGCAACATAATTAAGCTGAAGAAATTAACGAAAAATATTAAATGGTTAAAATATTCAACAATAAACTAGATTGATGAGATGAAATTTTCTTAATACAAAAGCAATAATATGGCTGTTGCAGCTAGGATGAGAAATTGATGGCACTTGAGATTTAACCAAATCACTCTAGCCAGGGCTCTCAGCTGCAATTTTCCAAGTTCCCCAGCACCTCCCCCTTACACAGTTGCAGAGTGTTCTTCTCCTCTCCAGTCAAGCAGCACATTGGCAACTGAGCTGCCTAAAGCAAGGGGTTTTTGATAGGGACTGTATCACTGTGGGAGGAACATGTGTACCTTGCATGCAGTAATAAACTCCCAAATCCTCAGCCTCCACTCTGCTTATTTTGAGTGTGAAATCTGTCCCTGACCCACTGCCACTGAACCTGTCTGGAACCCCTGTGACCCTTTTGGACACCAAATAGATGAGGAGCTGTGGAGATTGGCCTGGCCTCTGTAGGAACCAATACAAATAGGTATCTCCATTACTATGTAAGAGGCTCTGACTTGACCTGCAAGAGATGGAGGCTGATTGTCCAATGGTAACCGGCAAAGAGAGTGGAGTCTGGGTCAGCACAACATCACCACTGGTTCCTGAAATTACAATAGAATAGTACTAAGTCATGTTAAAACTTCCCAAACAATCTTTGTGAATTTCTTTGTTACTCATTACCAGTGAGATCCTGGTACGTTTTATGATTTTAAAAAATATATCAAGTGCTTTTTTTACAAAACGAGTGAGTGGAAGGTCTTCAAGTTTATAATCTACAGCACCCCTTCCCATATACATCAAAATCTTCATCCTAGCTCAGCTCCTGTCTCATCTAGAATTTCTCATTGTCATGTAACTAAAACTCACATGGGCATCCTGGAGAATGGGACCAGTTTCATCACACATGCACATCACACAGAAGCAACTAGAGCCCACCCTCCAGCCCCATTTTCCTCCTACATCTCATTATCTTACCGAGAATCCAGAGCATTAACAGAAACAGGGACCGGACAGGGCACATCATTTTGAAGAACGAACTAAGGAGAGTAAAGGCAAGAGGACAGTTGAGCTTTTATCTCCAGACAGCAAGGCAGGGACCTCCCCAGGGAGCAATATGCAAATACCCTGGTCTGTATGGCAGTGTATATAGAGGAGAGAGTTATGTGGGATTCTTGAATTTAAAAAATAACCCAAGAGTGTCTTCTTCTACATTAGGAGTGAACATAATAAAACAAAATGTGGTGACTGATGAGAGACTAGTTGGATGCTGAAAGATTAGCAATGCAGTTCAAATTAAATGTAAATATACATCAACAAAGTAGTCTTGTTTTCTAATTTGAAATTTACTTAATTACTTTGTAAACATTCATAACTAAATTGCAGAGAACTAGGGAAATGTAATTAAGACATTAAGTTCATAATTGTCATGGATGAAACTTTGTGCTCATAGTCAATAATACATTGCAACATAGCAAGATGGAAGCAGGTCACTCAATTCTCTCGTCAATGTATTGACTGTATCTTACTAAGTATTAGAAAATAGACTTGATTATAATCAGGAAACTGACTCATGTGCTGAATATGTTTCACAAAGAAATGCATACCATAAGCATTGCTGTAATAAACATATACATAATTTTCATGACATTGAAATGTTCTTTTTATTCAATTTCTCTTAAGCTTACACATCAGAGAAACTCTGACCTTGCTGCTGTCACTGCAGATTATGTATTTCTGAAGTTCTCAAGTCTCCATTGAATGAAATCATACAGCCCCTGTGCCTCAGGGACTTAATTTCATTTTCTGAGTATACCTGTTTCTTTAATGTTTTTTTTTCATGTTCTGTGAATAAGTAAATAAAACGTCTCTATTGTTGGATCCCTTAGTGATGGCAACATTTATTCTCCCATGTGGACATTCTCAATTTTCTACCTTGTGAAGTTATTAATAAAGGTACAATGAATACTTTTGTACCAGATTATATGTAAACATGTATTTTCATTTATCTTGAGCAGGTACCTATTTGTGTATTTGGCCACCTCCATGTCAGATATGAAAATGAAGCCTCTTTGTGTTCATTAACTGTAGATTGTTTTGTGCAGCACTGTTAATGTTCTGTAACGCATGTCGTTCTCAGTCACTGTGACATACATTTCCTTATAGTCACAGGAGATGCTTGGTCATTGAATTCTTGAGTCTTTTTTGTTCGTTCCTGGTACAAGCAAGAGACTATGCCCTAAAGTATAAGTGTAGATGCATTGCTTACACGTTGTTCACAGCTCCCCCTGTAGTTTTCACTGTTCTAAATTTTGTCTCTAGGTCATTGACTGCTTAACATGAACATCATTTTGTTACTAATTACTTTTAGATTTGTGACAAGGTGCAGCAGCTGTTATCAAATAAATGACAAGATATTCAATGCAGCTGCTTGTATAAAAGTATTGGTTACATACAGCAACTGATTGGTTACATTTCCTAGCAATTATTTTCATAATTATTTTCTTTCCAATATGTATGGTTCCAAATGACAGGTTAGGATGCCACAGATACTGCCTCAATTAGCTATACAAAAAGACAGTGAGCAAATCACAGTAGCTTGAACAAATGGAAGAACAAATACATATCCACTAAAAAAACCATTACATATGGGCACAAGTAATTCACCCGACATATAAACTAATTACCAGAGAGCTTATTGTGAACATGAAACTAGGGCACTCTTAAAGTACAATGTAGACAAATTCTTGTAAGCCTGAAATTTGGGGATGACTTAGTATAGCAGCAAAGTGATGAGCCATGAACAAAAATGTATAAGACAGACTTTAATAATTTGGCAAATGTTGGTCAGTGAAAACACTGTCAAGAGACCAGGATGCTTTCAAAATCTCTCTCTCTTAAAGGGTTACTATCTTAAATATTCAAACCTTTTTTCACTACAACAATAAAGCCAATCTTTTTTACTTTTAAAATCATAATATAATCACATCATTTTAGAAAATGAAGTAAAGATTTCAACATGCACTTCATCAAAGAGTATATATATACACACAGTGAAATATGTGTGGAACAACGAAAAAGAGAGAGAGAAAGAGAGAAGAAAGGAGGAGGGAGGGGAAGGGGAGAGAGAAGAGAGAGAGTTTTTAAATTATGACAGGAGGTTTTATTTAAAGAAACAACTTCTTAAAGGAGAATGATCAGCCTTCTATTGCAGTCATGATCATAAAGGATCTGAGGCCCTCTGCAGAATCACTGCCTAAGAACAGAAGAGATGTGGCTTCTTAGAGAAGCACAACAGCAACATGACCTTTGAATTGCAATGCAATTTAAAAGAAAAAGGAGGGTTATATAATGTCATCTTGTTTAATGTATTGGTACATATATAATGTAATTCTTCGTTCCTTCTTACTATTTGACTTAATGAGGATCGATCCCAGGAATGCTCACCAAACTATTCTAACTTCCGACATTATCAGCACTGCTAGAAGAACATTTCTCAGAATTCTTTTTCAACTTTATTGGCTCTGATGGAATTGCTTTATTTCTGTGATTCATACAAGTAGAAGATGGGGATTTAACAGAAACAAGACCTGCCAGAAGAGGCATAGTCTGATAAAGGTAAAGATTGGGAAATCACTTATAAAGTGCAACAAGCAGCTGAGAGTGTGAGTACCCCAAGCCTGCTCTGTCTGGACAGGCCTGAGCACCACAGATTCACTAGCTTACACCTTGGTTCAGATGGTCCCTGGAGAAATACCAAAGACCCCTAATTTCTATTATCATCTTCTTTGATATGAGCATAAAGTTGCCTAATGGCTCTTGCTCAGACTATTTATTTAAACCATACTATTTGGAATAACTACAATACTAGGATTATTATGTATCTTGGGGAATTTCTTTTCTTGCTCTGTCTATTTGATATTTTGTGTGTTTCATTTACCTTAATAGGCACTGTCTTCATTAGGCTGGGGAAAATCCCCCCTATTACTTTATTGAAAATATTTTTCTGTGCCTTTGACCTGGGTTATCTTTTCCCTTCATTCCCATTATTTTTTTATTTGGTCTTATCATTGTGCCCTAGATTTCCTGGATGTTTTGTGTCCATTTTTTAATCCTAACAATTTCTTTGGTTAGGGTATCTGTTTCTTTTGCCTGTCTCCAATACCTGAAAGTCCTTCTTTCGTGTCTTATACTCTGTTGGTGAGGCTTACCACTGAGATGGTTGAGATTTTTGGTTTTGTCGTTATTGTTTGTTTGTTTGCTTGTTTGTTAGGTTTTGACTTCCTAAATTTTTCATTTCCAGTTTTATTTTCATTTGGGTTTTCTTTAGTGATTCTATTTCTACTTTCATGTCTTGGTCCTTTTTCATTATTTAATTCTACTGTTTGTGTTTTTATAGACTTCTCTAAGAGGTTTATCCATCACCTTTTTAAGGTCCTTAAACATATTCACAATTATGGTTTTGAAATCCTTGTCTTGTGCTTCAGCTACATTACATTTCTCATGACCTACTGAAATTGGGTAACTGGAGAGTTTTAATGGAGGACAGAACGGAGACTGAACATCATCTACTTGAGTCCCAGCCTACTGCACCCACTGGGGATCCCTGTGGAGAGCACTTCTCAGTATGGGTGGCTGACATGAAGAATAGGAAATGCTAGGAGAGAGTGCAGATAAGGTCTATAGGAGGAGGGAAATCTGAGTGCAAAGCAAGTTCAGCCAAGTCCCTAGGGTAGGAAAGTAATGTGAGAGAAGAGGAACCTGAAAGCAAGTTTAGCCATTGTTAAGAGAGACTGTTTTACAGACTTCCTGGCACTCTTTCCCTTACAATCTCTGTAGCTAGAGGTTTCTTCAGTCCTGCCTGGTCCACAGTCAGGAGAAATCTCTGTCACCTGCCAGTCCCACAGCCACTCAGACCCAACCAAGTAAACACAGAGACGTATATTGCTTACAAACTGTATGGCCGTGTCAGGCTTCTTGCTAACTGTTCTTATAGCTTAAATTAATCCATTTCCATAAATCTATACCTTGCCATGTGGCTCGTGGCTTACCGGCATCTTCACATGCTGCTTGTCATGGCGGCGGCTGGCTGTGTCTCCTCCCACCTTCCTGTTCTTTTAATTCTCTCTGTTAGTCCCACCTATACTTCCTGCCTGGCCACTGACCAATCAGTGTTTTATTTATTGACCAATCAGAGCAATTTGACATACAGACCATCCCACAGCAAATCTTGCTCCCTCTTCCATAATGTTGCCTGAACCATAGATACTGGTGCTGTGATGTAGATGTATGCATTGTGGCTGAGACGCAGCAGTTTGTGTTTATACACTTGTGCATACATATACACACACACATAGATCACACATACACACACACACACAAACACACAAATACACATATGTAGCAATAATAATTTCAGGAAAAAAGGCTACCAACTTGAGAGTGGGGGAAGAAGTGGGAGGAAATGAAAGAAGGCTACCTAAGAGGATCTTGGGGGAAGAAAGAGGAAAGTGACATGATTCTATTTCAATTTAAAATATTTTTATGAATACTTGTTGTAATGTGGGGAAGGGACAATTGAAGAACTACCCTAGTACAGACTGAGGTCTAGAGTCTAATTTTAAATCTAGGTAGAGCTGTGTGTCCTTTAATCTTGGATTTGTAGGACTCCAGGTGGCTCTTAGCAAAGCTTGTCGAGATGGAGCCATCTTGCTCTTGCTGCATGCTGGTGTTGGAAGAACCTCTCTGCTGCAGATTTACCAAGAGCATGAATCAAGAAAAGTTAGGAGACTTCAAGCTCAGGTCCAGATAGGGGGCAAGAGTACAGCACTCAAAACAGAGAAGGTGGTACTTAGGACATTTATGGCTAAAGACAAAAGGCTTCAGAGTTATCAAAAAAAAACTGGTTGTGAATAATACAACTAGTATTGAAGAGATGAACAGGATTAAAGACAATGATGGAAGGATTATTCATTTAAATAATCCCAAAGTCCATGCTTTTTTTTCCATCAACAACTTTGCAATTACTGCTCACACAGAAGACATACCAGTTATAGAAATGCTTCCTGGAATATTAAGTCAGCTTGCTGCTGACAACTTCAGGAGCCTTAGAAAGCTAGCTGAACATTTACCATGGCAAGTATGGAATAGTAAAACCCCAAAACCAGAAGACACAGATGAAGAGGCTGGTGATTTCAGATCTTGTAGAAAATGCTGATGAAATATTGAAAAATGAAACTAACTAAATTCTTCTGTGTTTTGGAAGCTGGCATGGACTATATTTAACAATCAGCTCTGTGGCTCCAAAGTTTTAGAGACATGGAGAACATTACCTGGTAATATTTCAGTAATATAAGTTTTGTGAGTATTAGTAAAGCTGTTTGTTCAGCAGTTCTCTGACGTTTGATTTCACATTATCACTTCTTCCCAGGATCTATTCTTTTGTTCAGAATATGAAATATTTCAATTTGAAGATGGCTTTTTCTTTGGTGGGGCACTTTTGGTGTGTTTGGTATGTTTGTGTGAGAGTGTGTGTGTATATGATGGACAGAAAATTGGATAACAGTTATATCTGTCTTCTTACTTTCCCACTAGAAATGAAACAAATAATAAAAGAAAGAAAAGAAAATCTCAGTGAACTGAAGAGCAATGTGGCAATGGAGTGGAGAGGGTGACATTTCAGTATATAGTGCCTCTTTCTGAGGCCCTCTAGGCTTCACTTAACAACTGCTACATGCTAAGTGGTCATATTTAAATCTGTCATCTGTCCAGACTCTCTCTTATCTCACGGGTACATAAAAAATACCAATTTTGCCGGGCGGTGGTGGCACATGCCTTTAATCCCTACACTCTGGAGGCAGAGCCAGGTGGATCTCTGTGAGTTCGAGGCCAGCCTGGGCTACCAAGTGAGTTCCAGGAAAGGTGCAAATCTACACAGAGAAACACTGTCTCGAAAAAAAATACCAATTTTAATCACATGTAGCACAAAAGTCTCTTTCATTCCCTGATAACTTCCCTAATGGGTAAAACATTTGTGTGTGTGTGTGTGTGTGTGCAGGGTTTTCTTCTATGTTTTCCATTCAACAGCTCAAACACTGTTGCTAAAGCTCACGGGCCAAGTAATGGTACCAGCTCAAGAACTTTCAAAGTACAATACCAATTAAACTCTCATGCGCTGTTACACTTCTAGCCTGTTACTCCCTTGATTTCCTGACAATATCTAAGGTAGATTCTTAAAGCAGACTGTTTTCAATGAGAAAATTGGGAATAATCCAAGAAAATATCATTAGGTGGGCTGGCAATTTAGCAATAGAAGAAACAAAAGCATATTTGACAGGTGAGAACTTTTAGCTGAAGTTGCCTATAGTTGCCCTGGTTATTGAATATCTGAAACAAATTATATCCATCTGTTTATATCCTCTACAATTTTTGAAGTTCAGATATTTTCTCTTCAAAATTACATATTCAGATTATAATATTCAATGGAAAGAAAGTGAGCACCAAATTCTAAATACATAGATTTCCTATTTTATCATAAATAGTTTTTTACATTAGATGCTTAAAATAGCATTTTGAAAATTTTGAGAATTTCATTTCCACCATTTACTCTCCTCTTCTAACATCTCCTTCTAAAATTTGTGATCTTTTATTATATAATTATTATTGCTTTTCAAACACACACTACCTAATAGGTCCATTTAGTGTTGGTCTTGTGCATATGTATTTAAGGCTGACCACTTGTGATTTAATAACCTACCAAGAGGTTCACCCCTGCAGAAGATTGTTATCTACTCTCTCAGCAAGCTTTGATTGCCTGCAGCAATTCAACAAGGTCTGGGGCTGTGTGAATTTTTCCCTACTGAGCTGACATGTTCACTAGAGACCTCAAAGCCTGCCTCCACAGTAACATACTTCCTTCAACAAGATCACATTTATTTCAACAAGGCCACACCTCCCAATAGGGACACTCCTATGAGCTTACATTCAAACTACTACACCAATGGTCTTTGATTTCACAACTGATGAGAAGAACTACTCAAACTTTTACAAAATCTCCCATAATCTTATAATAGTAAACAAGAAAAATATTTGTTGTATAGAGTAATAAATAAAAATGAATCTTACAGCCAGAAAAATAAAAATAAATAAAAATAAAACTGAATGTGGTGAAAAATACCCCAAACTACCAAATAAAAAAACAAAGCAAAATGAAAAATTACCCCTAATCTTACACACCTGACACACACCTTAAAATATTTTCAAAACACAGATTTAGACTCACAGATTAAGGAAAGATTCCCAGGGAACCTGTGTGTAAACAAGGCATCTATGCTACTTATGATGAACAAAAACTATGTGAGAATTATGTGTTTCTTTAATTTTTTAAGGAAAATTTAAATGTCCTTCTTTAGTTATCTGTTACACTCTTTGTTATTCAAGAGAAAGCCACTTTTGTATTTACATATATTATGAATTTCTTCAATGAAAATCTACTTTGGTTGTTTGGTGGGTACAGAAAATAAAAAATACAATTGTATTTTTAATTTGTTATATTTATCTGGTGGTATAAGACATTTTATATTTTGGACAATATTCCTCTATTTAAAAGAATAAGATATGTTCTGAAACTAACATGTGAAATATTCTGTAACTATTTGTTAGGATTTTTGGTCAGTAGTGTTCACTTACTCTGATTTTGTTTCTTGGTGACTGGTTGATGAAATTGAAGTAGTATATGCTCCCTTCTTTTTCTGTATGGAAACCTTTGTCTCATTGTAGATCCTGAAATACTTTATTAACTATTCTGCTGTTGGTAAAAGTTTGTACATGTGCACATACATACGTGATGCATGCCATATAAAATTGCTAAATTAACTGTTTTGCTGTAACACACTAGACAAAAAATATCAGTTCCATTTTCCCCCTTGTCTGCAGAAAAATCCAAGTGCTTCCTTTGAAACCTACCTCTATCTACTGAGTGTTTCTTTCTGTTATG
>CABHPQ010000999.1:32570-44735 GCA_902168405.1 Peromyscus aztecus | reverse complement strand
ATCTCCCTGTTTTTCTAGGCTGGCATGTCTGTGAGGCTGACTATATTAGCTACTCTGCTCACTACTGTGATATAATACCTCACAGAAACAACTTTAAGGAAGTATTGGTTGTAGTATTAAGGCAATTCCACGTAGTTAAAAGGGAGGTTTATTTTGTGGGGTAATTTACAAGTGAAGGGATAGGTTACAGGGTCCGGGAAAGGTGTAGCGTAGTCTGGCGGTGTTCTCTGGAGAACTCTGCTCGGTCTACCTCCAGTGTCCAGGGTCCAGGAACCAAGAGAGCCGGCATATCCGGATCTCGGGTCTTAAGGGCTCCTGTCTCAGCCCTGCCTTGTAGGCATGACAGTTACCGAAGCCTCAATGGTGGTGGTACTTCCAGGTCAAAGCCCGAACAGCTACCCATTACAAGGAAGGAAGATTTATTTTGCTTATGTTTTAAGAAGAGATGGAGTACAGTGTGGTGGCAGGATTGTAAGGTGGCTGATCACATTGCCTTCCCAGCAGGGAACAGAGAGACTTGAATGTTGGTACTCATTCAGTCTTCTCCTTTTTCCATTTATGTTAAATTCAGAATCCCAACCCATGCCATGATGCCACCAACACTCTGGGCATGTCTTCCCTTCTTGGATAAATTTCTCTGGAAGTATCCTCACACCCTCACCCAGACTTGTATGTTCCAACCACCTCTGAATCCAATCAGTTGGCAGTGATGACAAACAAGCCCATCCTTTATCAGTGTGACACCCAGACATCTTGAACTGTAACAGTCTACCCTTTGTCCTCAAGGGCTCATGGCCCTCTCATAATACATTATGAGATCTCCTAAATACATCTCATAATGTAATAAAAGATACCAACTGAAAAAAAAAAAGCCAGTAGCTTCTGATGGGTCTTATGGTTAGATACAAAGAAAAAAACAGCCACATATTAGATACCAGGAAATGTATTAATCTATTCAATCAAGGCAAGTGCAGCTTGTACATGATTAGAGTCCCCACTTGATTCAACTCACAATAGTTAACTGTCATTCTCCAGTGTCCACCAGCTGCACAGGCCAAATGGACTTAAATGGAGATATGGTTGGAGCCATCACCCCTGTGGCCTTGACGGTGGCTCTCATCTTCACAGTCTCCCCAGGGATGCAATAATGGCTTTGCTTTACTGTAGTCCCAGGTAGAGGCATCTTTAATGGCTTCCATTTGGCTGCTTCCATCTTAATAGACCCTACTCTCACTAAATACTAATGCACTTGTGCACTTGGGCACTGATCCCGACTTACCCAGGGGGTGAGATCTGAAGTCAGCTCTAAGTTACACAGGGGACTTTGGAAAGACAATGCTTGCTAGTTTCCAAGCTTTGAATTAGTGGTCTTGAAATTTTAGTCAACATCAGGAACAGCTGGAGGATTTTAAAGCATAGACTAGTGGACCCACTCCTGGAGTTCTGGTTGACCAAGTCTTGTGGGGGGAAGGGGCGGGTCTCCTGAGCTCATCTTGGGTAGAGATGATGGAGGCAGTCAAGTGCTAGGACACCAAGAAAGCAGATAACTGGGCTTTTAGCATCTTTGGGTATACATTTACCTTTATATCAGTTATCAATGGTTTGCATCCTGTATTTTCCCCTGATTTTTTTCATCAAAGCCTCTTCTTGCATTATTCATTCATTCGTTTGTTTGTTTATTATCTGAATGTAATGTAGACAAGCTCCAGGTTAGAGCAAATTCACCCGGAACAAGGAGTCAAGGCTCATGCCAGCTTGTGGTTCTAAGTCAGTTTGGGTTTAAAGTGTTGTTAGTAAAGATGAGTAAATTTAAAAAGTTTACAGTGTGGCCTGTAGTCTTTCAGTCATGTCCAGCCTGTGGCCCATGTAGCTCAGGACAGCTATCAGTGCAGCTTAGCACACAATAATAAACTCGTACTTTGGAGATGGTGATGATGATGATGATGATGATTTTGGCCTGTGTGTATGACTTGATACACAGTTCTCCAGCATGAACTTTGTAGATGATAATGTTTTTGTAGTATTAAGAGGCAGGACACTTGGATTGTCTTTTTTCCTTTTTACCATTTGAGACTAACCTATGACTTGGGCTTATCCTGGTGTATAAGAAGCAACTTACTCCATCTCAGGTAGCTAAGTGGTCGAGGTCTGCATAGTGCCAGGACTTTGGAGTGGGACAGTAGTAGCATTTGGTGCCACAGAGTTCCTGTGTTATACGCATAGAGCAGGCTGTCATAATTTGTAACCCATTTTCTCAAAGGAGTAAATGTAAAGGAAGGGATATATATTCTTTACATATGCATCTACAACTATTGTAAATTAAAGACTACCAGTTAAGCTTTAAGCTGTTCCAATCAACTTCATTGAGTTATTACTTATATACAATTAAACTGATGATTCCATTTTGTGAAGTATAAATAAATAGTTCTGTAATCATCACTACAAATCAGACTTGGAAAAATTTGAGGTTTTGGTGTTGTAGCCCAGCCACAGCTTTATTCTCTCCCCTTCATATTTTCTTGACAATTCTTACAAAGCTTTTGTAGTTTAAAATGCTTCTGTCTTTATGGAACGTTCTTCCTTTCTCAAAAATAGCGTTATGGAAAATAAGTTGTAGGTGGGGCGTGTACTGTTCTCGAGTTGTGAAGTGATAAAATTAAACGGAAAGGAGCCAGCATTTGGGGGGCTGGGATAGGGTGGCTGAGAGTTTAGGAGCAGCCTGGGCTATGGAGTGAGACCTGCTTCGAAACTAAAAATAATGTCTGAAAAGGTGGCTCATTGAGAGAAGGTGTTTGCCTCCAACCCTGGTAGTCTGGGTTCAGTCTTGTGGCCACAGGTAGTAGAAGGAGGGTACTGACTCCCACAGGTTGTCCCATGACCTGCATACATGTGCGGTGTATGCGAATGCGTGCGCACACACATTGGGGGGGGGGAGAGAGATGTAACTAAAATAAAAAGTAAATAAATATATAATAATGGGTAGGAGGGACCACACAGAGAATAGAGTTCAGAACACTGTAGCCGTAAAATGTATCCAGGCTGCTTCTTTTTATAAATTAAGATTTATTGGAACACAGCTGTGCTCTTGGCTACGTTCAAAGCGGCAACAGCAGACTCGAATAGTTTTGACAGAGACCTTGCAGCCTTTAGAACCTAAATTATTTACTTTATTCTCCTTTTGTTGTTTGTTGGAAACAAGAAGGGCAAAGTTTGTTGTCTCCTGAGTTAGTTTCATAAATTAACGTCCAGGACTGTGGTGGTGATTGTGTGGCCTTTTAAAACTATAACATGGATCACATTATGCCTCTGCTCTTTATTTTTTGACAGTTTATCTCCTCTGCATTTGTGCTAACGGCCTCACTTAGTGAAGACTCACATCATGCTATCTTAAGGCATGATGAGATATTTAAATGCTAACAACAATGAAATTACAAGTGCCATCAACAGTGGTCACTGACGCACTCAGAGAGGTCCAGTGCACATGCAATAGAAATACAGGCATTCTGTTAATATAGACAATGTCGTTGTAACATGGTAATAATATGGGCACTGTTTATAATCCAACTGATTTACCAACTTTGGAATTTTACAACTCCCCATTTTCTTTTGTTTTTTGCATATGTGCATATGTATGTGTATTCATTTATATGCATAAATGCAGGTGTGTGCGTGCGTGTGTGTGTGTGTGTGTGTGTGTGTGTGTGTGTGTGTGTGTGATGGAGGGAAGGAGAGAGGGGATGATAATCTGAAGTATTAATTCTTACCTTGTACCTTATTCAAGATAGAGTCTCTTGCTTTTTGTTTTGCTGTGTATACCAGGCCTGGGAGCAATCTTGTCTGAGTCCTGGGATGATGGGCACACATACTATTACGTTTGACTTCATATGGTTTCTGGACATTTGGACTCAGGACATCACGATTGTGTAGTGGGCCCTTTGCCCTCTGAACCATCTCCCCAGCCCACTTCTCTGTCTTTAAAAGACAATTTGTAGAGTTACACAAATGTGCCAGAGGAGATATTTCATATTTTTACATCACATGTCTTTAATCCCAGCACTTAAGATGCAGATCTCTGTGAATTCCAGGCAAGTCAGGGCTAACCCTACCCCCACAAGAACATAAAAATGTAGGATTTAAATTTATGTAACACATGCCTACATTTTCCATGGTACATAGCATCAAAAGTAACATTCATGAACTCGCTGACCTGTGTGTCCAAGTGGGCATTTGAAAATGTAGAAAGCTTAGGTAATTTTCTCATGGACCAAAACGGAGGCATATAAATCTCACTAGCCAATATGCTTGTGGTGTTGCTGCTGGCACATCTACTTGATGGATTTTTGATTTCCTGTCACTTTTGAACAAAACAAATAGCCCTGACATCTGTTTGTTCTTGCCACTGGCATTCAGGAGACTGGCTTGGTGAGGTTTGATAACACAGTAGAGTTCTATCTCATCGGAATGACTAAGACCTCACTTTTAGCTGTATCTTGAGTTCCACTCTGAACTAGCTCTTCTAGGTAGCTGCACTTAATAAAATGAGGTGCTTGCTTTGTTCGAAGATCATTAGGAGGTCAGAATGCAATTTCTTCAAGAATTATCCATAGCGAGAGAATTCAAGTGACTCTTGGGAGTTGCTTCAGAAAAGAGGCCAAATAAGTATTGATTGGTGAGACGTGTTTATTAGGTAATAAAACCTATTTCTTTCTCTTGCAGGGAAGCTGCCGCTGTGTTTACTCTTTTTTTTTTGTTTTTTGTTTTTTTTTTTTGAGAATCCCTTCTCGGCCACGACATCATAGGCACAATTATTGGATGCAAGTTTCAGGACACAGAATCTGTGGCTTAGAGAAAAGGAGACCTTCCTGCCGAGCACAGACTGACACTCTACTTTGGAGCCTGCTTCGAATCGTGGGACTCATGGAGATGAGATCCTTTCAGCTGGATTTTATGACATGGTCTCTTTACAATCTTATGAATAAAGGGAGAGAACATATCAGATGATATCTATGCTTCTTCAAGATGTTCTGCTGATTTCCTGTGATGGTGTCAGGGCGGCCAAGGGCAGGATGGAGGCCTGGGAAGGCACCTTATACTCATTGGCTGTCAGCATCAGCATTCATAGGATCCAGGAGAGGATTCTGGGACACATAAAGAGGTCCACCCTGGTACCTTTTCCCAGAGAGATGGAATAGAAAGGCAGTGTGCCAGAGCTGTAGTGAAGCTAAGCCACATGTATATATACCGTGGTCAGCTAAGCACATGTATACCATGGTCAGCTAGCCACATGTACACCAGCTAACCACATGTATACCATGGTCAGCTAAGCACATGCATACCATGGTCAGCTAAGCACATGTATACAATGGTCAGCTAATCACATGTATACCATGGTCAGCTAACCACACGTATACCATGGTCAGCTAAGCACATGTATACCATGGTCAGCTAAGCACATGTATACCATGGTCAGCTAAGAACATGTATACTATGGTCAGGTAAGCCACATGTACACCATGGTCAGGTAAGCCACATCTATACCATGGTGAGGTAAGCCATATCTATACCATGGTCAACTAACCATATGTATACTATGGTCAGCTAACCACACATATATCATGGTCAGCTAACCACATCTATACCATGGTCAGCTAAGCCATATCTATACCATGGTCAACTAACCACATGTATACCATGATTAGCTAAGCCACCTATGTATGAATATTTGAGATTCTCAGAAGTCAGTACAGTTTTTGGGAGATGACGTGGAAACTCTGGCTTGTTCCTCTGCAAGAACATGGAGTGAAGAGTATGAAGAGTCTGGCTGTGGCTCCCACTAACTTGTTTTGGGATGTGGCACAAACTACACAGCTCTGTTTTTGACTAGTAAAGTGGGAGTAATCAGGCACTTTCTATCTGTGGGTTTAGCTTTAAGAACGAACACAGGTTTGCGGTCAGTCAGATTGGTGTGGATTAAATCCAGGTTCTGCCACCGATTATTTAATTGGTGTGCACATCATTTTTAAACCTTTCCACAGTTAATTTAAAAAAAAATTGTGCAATGGGGTAATGGCTCTAAATGAGGTTATTGGACTGACTTAAGATAGTTTATAAAAATATTAAATAGGATCTGTTATTATGTGAAATGATTTTTGAGCATTTTCTTTTCTGTATTCTTTTTGTTGTCTACCTTTTTTTTTTTTCTTGAGACACAGAATATGTATCCAAAAATGATCTTGAACTCCTGATCCTTCTGCCTCTGTCTCCAGAGTGCTGGGATGACGGGTGGATGCTGAGGATTGAACTCAGAGCTTGGTGAATGCCGGCAAGCACTGTACTAATGGTGTTACATACCTAGCCTAGGCATCTGCTTTTCAGCTGTGATGTAGATGGTATTAGTGGTTGAAATTTCGATGACATTAGTTTGCATTTCCCATGATGAGAAGCCAAAATATAAATGCATACCGTCTAACAGAAAGCTTGAAAGGAAGCAATAATTTGGAACTCATCTTAAGATAAAAATTAGGCCATTATTGAAAAGACTTAAGGAAATTGTTCCTTTTTTCCCCCCTCTTTCAGTATTTGAAATTTTCTCTGCTTTGTGCATTGATGAGTTTCAAAGCGATTGTACTTTTGCATACAAGCCTGCCACTGTGAGCCTCCTCTTATTGTGTGTGAGCTATTTGTGCTGTTTGAGTTTTGTCTCTTGGGATAATTTCCCTTCATTTCCTTAGCATTTTACGTTGGAAGGAAACTGAATGGTAGAAGTCAGAGTAGATTTTGACCTTGTTTTCCAGTTAGTAAATGGCATTAGAATAATTTTCCTTTTCCAAAAGTAAGTGAATTATTATGGATGAGAGCGACAAGACATTTTTACTTGGGGGTTGATGCTGGAGTAAATACAGCTCTCTGCACTCAAAAGCTCACAAAGCCAGGCTTCTCTTCTTTAGCTACCTGTTAGGGTTACTCGGGAGACTCCAGTCCATCTCATAGAGCAGGGTGCACCCCAGACAGAGAAGTCAGACTCTCTGAATGTGGAATCCTGGGATCCCTACTTTTAAAGTAACTCAGTTGTGCTCAAAGTCTGGGCCATTTGCATACGTTATCTGACTTCTTTCTTCTTATTTTCTTACTCATTTATTTTAGATAGGGTCTCACTATTGCGGCTCAGGCTGGTCCAATACTTGCTGCGTACTCCAGGCTGACCTCCAAATGTGGCAACTGTCCTGCCTCAGCCAAACCTGAGGTTTGTTTTGTTTTTTGTTTTTGTTTTTTCGAGACAGGGTTTCTCTGTGTAGCTTTGCATCTTTCCTGGATCTCGCTCTGTAGACCAGGCTGGCCTCGAACTCACAGAGATCCGCCTGCCTCTGCCTCCCGAGTGCTGGGATTAAAGGTGTGGGCCACCACCGCCCGGCTCAATTCTTGATTTCTTCCTTAACATCTGCGAGGCAAGAAAGGATTTTTGTGGCAGGAATTTTCAGCAAGAGAGTGAGGCAGAGAGAGACTGAATTTGTGCCAGGTTCCTTTACGCTGGGGTGGCTGGTGCAAAAGTGTGCGGGTCCTTATAACTGTTGCGGTGAGTGAAGCAGGCTGAGGTCACTGCAGAAGGTGGTTGAAGGTGGGAGCGCTGCTGCTAAGCCCCAGCCTCTGTGACTTGCCACATGGCTGCTTTATGTGGTCCTTGCAATGTTCACCTTTCCAGAAAAGGATGGAGGAGGAGGAGAAGGAATGGGAGGAGGAGGAAGATGGAGAGGAGGAGGAGAAACCTTTTAACTTTAAGTGTCAACAACAAATTCTGAACTGCTCAGACTTTTCTGTTTGCCATGCATGCTTGCCAGCCAGTACTTTTGAGCCCATGCTTCTAGAGTGGTGGTTCTCAAACTTCCTAATGCTGCGACCCTTTAATACAGTTCCTTATGTCGTGGTGACCCCCAACCATAAAATTGTTTTCCTTGTTATTTCATAACTGTAACTTTGCTACTGTTATGAACAGTAATGTAAATATCTGTGTTTTCTGATGGTCTTATAGGTCGTGACTCACAGGTTGAGAACCACCCTAGCAACTCACAACCATGTGTAACTCCAATTCCAGGTGATCCAATGCCCCCTTCTGGCCTCTGAGGGCACTGCATCCATATGCATACCTCTTCCCAGACAGGCACGTAGTTAAAAAGAGAGTCTTAAAGAAAAATAAAATATTTATAAAATTATTACGGAGCTGGGGATGGAGAGATGGTACTTTTTGCCATTCTAGAGAACCCAAGTTAGGTTCCCAGCACCTACATCAGGAAGCTTCCAACCTCCTGTAATTCCAGCTTCAAGGGATCTGATGCCCTTTTCTGGTCCCTGAGAGCTACTCACATATGTATGACATCCATTCATACAAACACACATATACATATAAATAAAAATAATAAAAATAAATCCTTAAAAATCTTCATCTTTTTAGAATTAATTAGGATTCTTTAGTTTAAAAAATTACATATATCTTATCAAAGTATGCATTTGGTCATCTACTGGGTTGGATGAGAAATGCCAAAGTCAGGAGTGTGGCCTTATTGGACACACTGGGCACAAGAATGGGGAAGGTTCATTCACAGACCTGGCTGGCTTCCTGACTGCGTTGCTGAGCCTTCCCTTCAAGGTGACATTGTACGGTGATGGGGAGACTGTCCAGACCTCCCCAGAACTCTGCTACAGTGCAGTGCAGGCTCAACCCTTTTCCGACAGACTCCGATTCTTGTAATATCCAGTTGGGACTCTGGATTTACATTTTGAAGCCAAGTTCTCTAGGACATGTGTGGGTCTGTAACACAGACTACGTTTTGCGAAAGACAGATGCGGGGAGAGCGTTTTGGTCTCTCTGTCTCCTGCCCTTTAAGAAGGTTTTGGTCAGTTGAGTCCACTGATCAACGCATGTGATCACTCAGAATGTTCTTATAAAGAAGGAAGCTAGCTTGAGCGGTTTTCACCAGGAGGGTTCTTAGGTTTTCAACCATTGGCCGATGGAAAAGCTACTATGTTCTTTTCATATGAATTACTTTGTGCATTTTATAGACAGTGTCATGTAGGAATTACTATCACATTTCTCAGACATTGTGGGGGCACATAGTATAAACAACTTGAGGCCATTCTCTTACACTCCACATCTTTTTAAAAAAACCACTTACATCACCCCTCCCCCCAATTTTGCATATATTTCTTGCTTTTGTAACTGGAATTTATTGAGGAAGGCTCTTCAAGGCTGTCATTTTTATTTTTAACCCTCCTATTCAGATTTGTGAATGCCCCCGTTTAGACAGGGTTTGCTCCTTGGATTCTAGGGTGCCTTGTGAGTTTTCCTTTTCCTCAACATTTCCTGCCCCACTTCTGTGTCCGCCTCTAGTAGCCTTCCTCTCATTTTCCAGGGGTTTGGGAAGTCATGTGACTACACAGTTTGTGTCAAGTAGCAGTGAATAGCATCTGATGAGGCTCTGCACGCTGCCTTGCTCACATTAAAGTGAATGAGCGTGGCTGTCATGACTTGGGACACTATTTCAGTGGCTTAATGGCCTTCCAATTTCCTGCCTTCAACCACAGTTGTCACACTGCGAACTCAAGGTAGGCGAGACTTGGCTCGAACTCATTTCTCTTGCTGTACAAACCCTTTTCCCATCTGTGTTTGCATTTTCATATGTATTTTGCTCTATAATGTGAAACAACATGGATTAAAATCGAAACAGAAATACCTCTGACTAGGATTTTATACAGGATGAAGTGTTTTAAAGTCAGTGTTACTGTGAGTTAGAGCTATGAAATACTGTCCTGCAGAAATAAAGGCAGTTTTTTTTTCAATGAGTATTTATGGGTAAAAACTACTATAGTTTTTCTGTCAGCTTAGCAGCTGCAAATGAATCTACTGATATTTGAATTACTGTCTGAGGCCTCACAGCCACCCCATCAGCGGCCCACTGCCCACTTAGGCTGCTGCCTGGAGGACCTTCCAGTCTGGCAGCCAGACTCTGCCTCAGCTGTGATGTATAGGTTTAAACTAAGTCTCTGTTGTTCTATTTAGCAACAAGGACTCTCGAAAGTCAGATGTGAGCGTGAAAACTTGCTAGATCAGAGAAGCCAAGAAGCAACCAGCTGACCTTGCTTTTTGGCCAAACACACAGCAAGAGTTCATCTCTTCCTCATCCCAAAAAGCCAAAAACCTGTGCCAAGCTGTAGTCCCATCCTTTCCTCCTTTAGGTCTTCTCTATCCAACTTCCTGGCTTCTCTATGGCTAATTCTGGTCAGCTAGTCTCTGGCTCTGCCCCCGATTCATGGTTTAACTTTATTGGCAGTCTAAGGAGTGTCAGAGTGAGATCAAAATATCCCACAACACTTTCTTGAGGACATCACATCTCCCAGCATAATGTGTGTTTATAGTGATTGTGGTAGCAATCCTGGGTTTTGCCATCTGCTTCGGATGAAGTTGGTAGGTAACAGGATGTTCATTCCTCCCTCCCTCAAGGTGAGCCAATAAAATTTATCTGAGATATAAAGAGAGGCTACCATTATTGGCTGACCCAAGTAGGCCAAGTGCAAAAGACTCGAATCTTTAGGGGGAAGAAATGAGGCCCACTGTCCATAGTGGAGCTGGATGGCACAAAAGAGGAAGAGGGCGGGGTAGAGCCCCTTCTGGTTGGCCTGAACCTCTGCTCTGCCTCCTGCACAGTGTTTCTGTTTGTCTGTTTTCACTTGGATGTATTTGAGTGGATCTCTGTGCCTTGTTACTAAAGTGCCCGTCTAGACGCTATTGATGTCTTCCTTTGCTAGAGCCAGAGTTGGGTGATGACCTTGCTTTTAGGAGTAGACTCTGGTTCATCCAGCATTTACCAAGCACTTGCTGTGTGTAAGATAAAAATCTCTTTTGACTTGAACTAATAGGTCACTAGAAGGCTTGAATGACAGTGATAGGCACCGACTGACAATAAGACCCGACGTCGCCACTTCTTAGGTAAAGCAAGTTGTGATTATTAGTTTAAGGGATACAGGAAAGAAAGGTCAGCATAAGATGTACTGTGCAGAGATCATCACATCACAAAAGCATATAGGTTGGTAATCCCAAAACTCACTGTCAGATGCACGGTTGCGGATAGTGCCTGAGTTAGGGTGGGTCATGTGGCAGCTTAGAAGAAGACAGCTTCTTGTAGGTCCAGCCACATAGGCAGAAGGGTGGAGCAGCCTCCCCCAACCATCTTACCACAGCCGGGAGCTCTGCAGTGCACAGTGGTTAAAGAGGAAGGGACGGACACTCAGGCGTGAGCCTCTTCAACCTTCACACTCTTACGAGCAGCCTGGTCTGACGCCTTCCAGATCAGAGCTGTTGTGCCAGAACAGTGTCTCCCTGGGGTGAGGGCACCCCATGTTCACTATTGCAGGCTGACCTCCAAACCCCATAACTTTAACAAAACCTTGGAAAGACAGAGGCTAGTGGAGAGAGAGAATGGGGAAGGGGCATCCCAAGAATAACAAACCAATGCCAGGGTGGCCTAGGATAGAAGTTAAGGAACAGAAGTTAGCTTTCTATAAACGAATTTACAGAAACTTGTAGAAATTTCTAATGTATTACTTCTTGCATACCTTAGCCATACCTTGGACCACCTGAGGAATCTGAAAAATGACTGATGCCTGGGCCTCACCCATGAAGACTCTGGTTTATGGCTGCATTGCAGCCCTTTGGCCAGGGTTTGGGGAGGCACCACAGGTAGTCATAAGCTGGGCAGCGATTCTCACCAACTTTAGAGGAATGGTCTAAATGGGTGGGCACTGTAAGAAGCTGGCTGAGGAGGAAGTCTCATGAAGACCTTTCCCTTTGATGTTTGCCTGTGGTCCCTTACTAAGAGGTCGATTTACTGGCTAATGACAAAAGATGCTCCAATGTCTCCTAATTACCAATAGAAGAAAAGTGATGTAAAAAATATCCCACCATGGGCAGCCCCGTTTTCTTATGACCAGAAATTCGACCTGCATTTTCTGAAAACAAGATCCAAGGTAATGAAAGAAAGAAAGAAAGAAAGAAAGAAAGAAAGAAAGAAAGGAAGGAAGGAAGGAAGGAAGGAAGGAAGGAAGGAAGGAAGGAAGGAAGGAAGGAAGGAAGAAAGAAAGAAAGAAAGAAAGAAAGAAAGAAAGAAAGAAAGAAAG
>CABHPQ010000999.1:0-24513 GCA_902168405.1 Peromyscus aztecus | reverse complement strand
CTTGGCTTGCTATCATTTTTAGTTTGAACAAAGCTTTGCTTTCCTTTCCTTTTTTCTTTTCTCTTTTCTCTTTTCTTTTCTTTTCTTTTCTTATCTTCACCCTATTCCCTCTCCCCATAGACACCCACCCTAATTTATTTAACACTGGTTCTTGAGTAGCTGTGTATTATTAAAGACAAACAGTTATTGCTGCATTCTCAACATCTCATCTATAATTCTAGATGATTTTATGCATCTTCTGAAGATGATCTGAGACACTGGAAGTCCAGAAACTTTGCTCTAAATTTGTACTGTTCAATTCAGTGAACATTAGCTTCTTAAATTCAAATTAAATTATTTAAGATTATATTACATTGAAATGTTCTCAGCAACATTAGCTTCATTTCAAGTGCTTAATGGCCATACATACGTATTTAGTGGCTGCTGCTGTATTAGACAATGAAGAGAGACAATGTGCTCATCCATGTAGAATGCACTGTTGGACAAAACTGCCCCAAACTATGCACAAGAATGCTTAGGTCTCATACATGCCACAGCTGACAACAGCCAAGTGTGATCTTGGCTCCCACACAGCTAAGGAACTTGCGTGTCTACTCTTTACAAAGCTTTGCTTTCATTAGTATTTTTATCAGAGACACTGAGGGTCAGAGATTGTGCCCCTGCAACCCTAACAAGCCCAGCTTGGGTACCCATCTGCATGCAATTAGCCAACTTAAAGAACCAGATTAACAGCAGAAAGCAGCGAAAGGAGGTCTATTTAATGTGGTCACATTGGGGGGGGAGGGTCGAAAAGTTCCAGTGACATCCCCACCCCTCCACACAGTCCATCCTCAAGGCTCCAGTGCGAAATGTGGTTGTGAATAGAAGGAAAGAGCTGTGCACGATTAGGCAGTTCTGGTTTCCTTTGACACCACTGACCTGCCATTTTCTTGGTTTCACTCCTCTACTCCTCTGTAAGAGGGTCTGAGAAGTTGCAGATCTTTTTCCTGGAGAAAAGGTCTTTCACAGACCCAGGTTTAGGTGTTTTTTTTTTTTCTCCCCCAGTATGAAATTCCTGGAGAAATTCGAATTTCTTGGGCTCATTTGTTTCAATAGTCCGGTGTCAAAGAGAGGCACACGTGTATCTTTTTAGCATATTCCTGTTCCTGCCCAACAGGCTACTTGCAGTATGCTTGATTCAAATCCAAGCTTCAGCAACATTAGAAATGCTTTCATGTCACCCATCTTCCTGCAAACATAGTAGCTGAGATTTTCATGTTGGGGCTGCACTCGTCATAAACACTAATTATTAAAATTTATCTACTCCCTACCTTTTGGATACATGGTAGAATTATACTTCTTTCCCACTCTTTGAAATTAGGCAAGACCATGGGAATTACTTTGGCCAATGAAATGTTACTAGAAGATAAATGAGGGTCTTCTAGAGAGAAGTCTTTAGAGGCAGCACACAGCGTATTCATTGTGTGCTGTATGCTTCTAAACTTAGGGAAAACCCCTGAACCTTTTTTAGGTGCATGCTATGGGCTTGAAGCGGAAAGCTGTTTCAGTGGGAAAATTATAGCTGTTCTCAAAGCTGGGTTAAGTTCTCAAGACTAGTGAAGGCAATTGATGCTTAATCTACACAGTTGTTATCAGCCCTATTCCATGAATTCTTCCACATATAGACTTCTTACTGGATTTCAACTCCCAGGTTCTAGTCCAAAGTGTGGTGTTCTACTAGACGCAGCCCTATCTATCTATCTATCTATCTATCAATCATCTTTTGTTTCCTTCTTTCTCTGTGTCCCTTGGGGTTATCTTTTGTACTATTTTGTATGTTTTTGCAGATCATTGGTAAGTTTGGGTGTATCTGATATTTTTAATGATTTTTTATGTATATGAATATATCAATGGGTTATATATATGTATAAATCAATGAGCTAGTGAGCTGAGGGACTATATATATAATCTCTCTCTCTATATATATACATATATGCATATATATATATATACATATATACATACATACATATATCTCCACAAAGGACATGTATTCTCAGACATCAAATCAGGGCCACAAGCTTATCAAATTACTTTGTACCATTGCTATCTCAGTTACTGTTCTATTGCTGTAAAGAGATGCCATGACAAGGCAACTTATAAAAGAAAACATTTAACTGGGGGCTTACTTACAGTTTCAGAGGGTTAGTCCATGAATATCCTGGTACAGAAGATGGTGACAGGCAGGCATGGCACTGGAGCAATAGCAGAGATCTCACAACTGAACCGCAAGTTGCAGGCAGAGAGAGAGCCTGGGCCTGGCATGGGCTTTTGAAGGCTCAAAAGTCCGCTGGAAATGACACACTTTCTCCAACAAGGCCATACCTCCTAATCCTTCCTAAACATTTCCACTAACTGGTGCTAATGCATTCAAACATACGAGCCTTCCGGGGGCCATTCTCATTCAAACCACCTCAATTTCTGAAGCTGTTAATTGTAACCTCATGACTAAGGTGAGCTTGCCACGAACCAATTCTTCTTTTGTAATGAACTACATTTGCATATTTTAGAAATACAAATATATTTGTGTGCTATTGCTCTGTCTCTCATCAATATTGGCTGCACTCATAGAAGAAATCTTCCTTTTTTTTTTCTTTATTCCAAATGTCCAGCGCTCATTTTTACATATATCACAATTTATTCTACCAACTGCCTGGATATAGACATTTAGGTTGTTTCCAATTCTTTGGATGTATAAATAGTGTGGTAATGAGTTACCAAACACAAATGTATTTTCTTGTTGTTGGACATGTACCTGCCGGGCACATTTCTAGAATGGACATTTCTGAGTTAAAAGAAAATCCATATGTAATTTTGTTAGAGATTGCCAAATTCCCTCAACATAAGGGTTGTGATGTGTATAGTCCCACCAGCAACATGTAAGGCTGCCTCCCAGCCTTGCCAACAGAATATGTTGCCAAGCTTTTAAATTTTTTCCCAGTTTGATGAAAAAGAAATGGTATGTCAGGCTAATTTTATGTGAATTCGTCCTATTACAGGTGAAAGTGAAATGGTTTCCTATGATTTACGATTACTGCCTGTTCCTTTTAGGCATCACGTGTGTCTTTAGCTCATTGCTCTACTAAGAATTTGCCTACTTTTGTTTATTTTACTTTATTTACTTTTAGAGACAAGGTTCTTCTTTGTAGGCCAAGCTAGCTTGCCTCAAACAAGCAATCCTCTTGCATCAGCCACCTGAGTGTTGGCATGTTAGGTGTGTGCCATAATACTCAGCCTCTCTTTTATTTTAAAATTTTCAGATGTATTAAGGACAATAGCTTTGGATTTATGATATATCTTTCACATATTTAACCCCATTGGCTACTTGCCATTTTACTTTGTTTTCATGAATTGTATGCATTTTCACATGGTTTAATTTATATTTTTTCCCTCTTTGCAAACAGATTTCCATTCTTAGTTAGAATACCAAGCTACAGATAAATTCTATATTTCATGCTTTTAGTTTTTACATGTAGATTGAACTTACTTCTGTGTAGAGTGGGATTAATGGACTTAGTTGAGTTGTGTGTTTTCTCACACTAAAAAAAAAAAGACATGAAAGTGAGAGGGGTGCTTGTTGAGAGTATCTCAGGGGAGGGAAACGATGAAATGGGATGAAAATGACTAAAATTCGTTATATAGAGGCAGGAAACTATCAAATGATAAAAAATTAAAATAAATTTAGAAATAATCAACAAAGGGCAAAAAAACAAAAAAGATCTTCGTCTGTGTTATAAAGGCCTCCTTTATCCTTTATTGGAGGTTAATTTTCTTTTGTGCCTGAGTCCAAGCATCTTGGTTTGTCTGCTTATTCATGAGTGGGTTCCACACTGCTTTGATCACAGAAGCATTGCTGAGTGTTTTTAGTATCTGATGGAGCTAGCCCCTTCACATAGCTTGTTTTTTGAGTATCTCCTTAGCTACTGATCCATGTTTGTTCCTGATACAAACTTTAATTGCAACACATTTAGTTTCACAGAAAAGTTTATTGACATTTTTATTGCTATCTTAAATGTGTGAATTAGTGTGGGGAGAAGAATCTCTTAACTTTGTTACTTTATCCTGTCTGAGAATAAGGGCTAATTCTCCACTGGTTCTAAGTTATTTTTGTGTCTTTCAGTAGTGTTTAAGGCATTGTGGAAACAGATCCTCCACAAGGGGACAGAGGGCAGGTAAACAGTGGACCCTTAAGCATTAGATTTGCCATAAACAACAGATTGGGCCACAAGGCTGTAATAGTTACAGCTTAAAAACCCCTGATGACTTAGCCAAGCTCAGACTAGTGGGGTTTAAGATGCACAATGAAACACAATGGCAAGAGGGAACTGTTACCAAAGAAAACAAATACTCTCTAGCTTTACTGTCCCTTAGTCAACCCAAAGGTCACCCATTTTAGAGGGCACATAGAGAAATAAGACATCATTAGCTTCTAACTTTACTACAGATACATCTTTGCTAGAGTCTCTTTACCAATGGGTGATTCTTTACCAGTGTCTAGAGATACTTGGTGCAGGACACTAATGACATAGATTTGGTCTCCATACTCGTGTCTGTCTGTCCCCTTTCTTCTTCAATCTTTGCACCAGACTCTACTTAACCCTGCTAGTAAACATGCTGACTGAGAAATACTTTTCCAAGGCAGACATATCCATTGGAGTGAATACATGTGTCTGACACTCTGCCTTTGACTTTCTCATGCACGCAAGCACCCTGTGTCCTTTGGATATATCATAAGGGCCAGATCAAACTGCAAGACTGAGAGGCTTAGCATTTTCTGAGTCCATTCACTGCCCTTTAGCCAAGTACAGGGCCAGAATGTTTGCACATAAGGAGGAAAAGATTTTTTGACCATGCGTACAACTAGCAGACAATTATCAACATTAGCACATCTCCCCAAAGCAAACAAAAATCCAGAGTACTCTCAGGAAAGCTTGTTCAGTGACAGCCTGCTTCAGCCCTACAGGTAAAGCCATCCCAGCTTCCATTGAAGATTTGTTGTCTTATTTATAAAATGTGGTTTGGTCTCATTTCACTATTTCTGTGTCAGAAGATCCCATTGTCTGGTGTGATAACACAGATTTTCTGTACCTGTTTAACAAGTGATGCCTGAACCCAGTGGCTGAAAACAGCAATAATCATTTATTCTCTTTTTTTTTCTGTGACATGAGGATTGAACCCAAGGCCGTACATATGCCAGGCAAGCCCTCAACACTCTCCTATTGAGTGATACCTCTAGCCAATATACATTTATCATCTCCCAAAGTTTCTGTAAGTAAATGAAATGGTTCAGGAGAGGCTGACCTAGGCAGTTCTGGCTTTGGAAGTGGTAGCAGCCAGGATGGCGACTGGGGCTTTGAACATCCGAGGATAGGTTGATGTTTCCAAAACAGATCAGTAACATAACTGGTAGGTTGAAGCTGGGCTGTGTCCAGAGGCCACAGTTTCCCACCATGTGTCCTTTCCAGGACTGCTTCAGTGTCTTTGCAGCATGGTAACTGAACTCCACTGGGCAAAGTGAGCCAAGAAAGAACAGAATGGAAGCACCACATAACATCAGATGCCACATTACAGCATTTCTACAATATTTGGGTGCAGGTCAAGACTGCTCAAGGATTAGTCAACGTGGAGGAATCAACAAAGAGTAAGCATGTGAAAAATGGAGATCATTGGGGTCATCTTGGAGGTACTAATCTAGCACATATTTTTATATTAAGTATGATTATGGCACACAAAATCACTGCTATGCACATGTGTGCATATGCTTGTATATGTTTTTATATACGTATTCATCAGTTTTTTTCTTTTTCTTTATGCAATTATTTTTAATTATATGTATGTGAGTAGGCCTGTGTGTGGATATGTGCACATGAGTGCAGGTGCCCACAGAGGCCAGAGGCATTGACTCTCTTGGAGCTGGAGTTATAGGTGGTTGTGAGCCACCCACTATGGGTGCTGGGAACCAAGTTGCAGCAAGTTCTCTTAACCACTGAGTCACTTTTAACTAGCACTTGTTCATAGGTTTTTTTCTTCCGATTCTTCCTCCCTCGCTCTCTCCCTGCCCCCATCTCTACATTCCTCTTCTTCTTTCCTTCCTGTCTTCCTTTTTCTGAGCCTCGGTTTCACTATGTAGCATTGGTTGATCTTGAACTCACAGAACCCAAGGACCTCTGTTTCTTGAGCGCTGAGATTAAAAGGTGTGTACCACCAGGCCTTGCTCCACAGATTTCTCTGAAACAATTATATCTTATATCCTTGCTTGGTCATTATGTATTATTTTCACAGTGTGGTAATGATTTGTGCTTTTCATAGTAAATATTTAATATTTTTGCATTAATATTTAAAGCTGTATTACTCTACAATTTTATTAAATTTGTTTGGATTTAGGCATTTATCTAAAATCAAGATAATCAGATTTTTGGATGAATGTTATATTTGCTTCATAAAAAGATTTTGAAAGTTTTTATTTTCTCTCCTTTGGGACAATTTTTGTGCACTGAAACTACCTTACTGTTTGGTTTGATAAAATTTTCTTATAAAATCTTTATGTGTGTGTGTGTGTGTGTGTGTGTGTGTGTGTGTGTTGTCCATGTGAGAAGAATGACTAACTTTTTTTTCTAATTTCTAAAAATTGGCTCATTTTAGCTTTGTAAGTTGAGTAAGTCTGATAACCTGAGTACTGGCTGGTTTTGTGTGTCAAGTTGACACAAGGTAGAGTCGTCAGAGAGGAAGGAGCCCTAATTGAGGAAATGTCTCCATGAGATCCAGCAGAAAGGCATTTTCTCAATTAGTGATCAATGGGGAAGGCCCCAGCCCATGGTGGTGGTGCTACTCATAGGCTGATGGTCCTGTGTAAGAAAACAGGCTGAGCAATCCAGGGAAGCAAGCCAGTAAGCAGTACCCCTCTATGGCCTCTGCATCAGCTCCTGCCTTCAGGTTCCAGCCCTGCTTGAGTTCCTGTTCTGACTTCCTCTAGTGATTGACTGTGATCCAGAAGTGTAAGCCAAACAAACCCTTTCCTCCCCAACTTGCTTTTCGGTCATGGTGTTTCATCACAGCAGTAGAAACCCTAACTAAGACAACCTATATTTCTTCAAACATTGCTCCCTTGATACTGATTTTCACATTTATTTGCACGGTGGTGTACAATTTCAGTATCTTTTTTCTTTTTCTTTTTTTTAAATCAAGAAATTTTTTATTCATTCCATATACCAACCACAAACTTTCTTCTGTTTCATTGGTTTTCCCTTTTATCATTTCTTATTGTATACAATTTGTGTCTAGCTACCCTCTTCTCTTAATAAGTAAACTAGTAGTTTGCCTTAAAGTAGGCTTTTAAGGTTTATTTCTTTTTAAGAAAGCAGGCTTTTTGGTTTATCAACCAGGTTTTCTATAATTTCTCTGTTCTACTAAGACTTTCACTTTTGTCTATTTTTTTTATTTGTACTGACTTTTGATTAACTTTGTTGTTTGAAAAAACATTTTAAATTTGTAATTTATTTTTTCATAATTTTATTTTTATTGATATGGATATGTCAGCTATTTTTTTCTGACTAGTTTAAATGTTTCCCACAGATTCTTACATGTACAGTTTTCATTATGACATTGTCAAAATTATAAAAAAAATTTGTGGGTGGGTGGCATTTCCCCCTTCAGTTAAGATGTAAGAGAAAAATTTAATTTCCAGGTAAGCGTTTTGCTATTTTAAAATGTTGCTATTAATCTTTTATGACTATGATCAGAGACTGTTATTTAATGCATGTCTTCTCCCCCTCACATACCAATGCTTCCTTTGTTACCTAGTATTTGACCAGTTTTGCAAATGTTCTAGTCACTCTTGGCATGATAACACATCCTCCACGATCAGAGTTTAATGTCTGACGTGTTTCCGGAAGATATGGATTAGGTCTGGAGTAGCCCTTCTTGTGTTACTTTGTCCTGTGGTAGATTGAAAGTGTCCTCGCGGTCTGGTACTAGTGTGCCTCTTCTGTAGTTTCTGCTCTATAAAAATGGCTGCTGTGTCACTTGATGGACGGATGTTGAACACTTTGAATTGCAGCACGTGTCATTAAAAGCATCATTTATTTTTTCATACTGGAACTTTTCTTTCTGACTTCTCGTTTCCTGACAGGAGCACCACAAACCTGGCTTTCTAATTGATTTGCCTTTTATAGTCAGTGTTTTTAAAGTTGTCAATCTTCTTTTTTTTTTTTTAAATTTAAACTTTAAAGTTTTTAACTGATAAGTGACAGTTGTCCTGGGAACACTGTGGCAATCAGATAATGTATTAAAGTAGGTAGTTACCATTCCGGTTTTGTTTTCTTGGATTGCTTGTCCCATAAAATCTAGCTACATGCTATGAAAACACTCAGGTAACTCTCAAGGGGACTACATGATGGGAGTCTATGACCTTCCTTCCACAGGCCAGCAGCAACCTTGCCAGCTGTGTGAGTGACCCAGGGCTTTGTACATGCACTTTACTACTGAAAACAGCACAGGCCAACACACATCTCAGGACCTTAGAGGAAACCCGGCTGGGAAGTGCTGGCTTGGGACAGTGGTCTGTCATCATGACAGTTAAGATGGTCCCCAGGGTCTTAAATATCTGTGGCTAGACTGGTGACTCCAAGATGAGTCACTTAAGATCGCTGTGTATACCAGGCTGGTCTCAAACTTTGATCTTCCTGCCTCAGCTCTTGAATATTGAAATTACAGGAATGTACCACTAGGATCTAGTTTTATTTCCCTATGTACAAATAAACAGGGCTTCCTAATACATGTTATTGGACATTCAGATATTTTCTTCAACATTTATGTTTTATAATAGATGAAGTACTCAAAGACATAACTGTATTTCTAAGTTACCTATTACACACCGTTGATCCATTCATCTATGATTGAATAATAAGATTATTTCATAATATTTGAGTGCCTAGTTTTTTTTCAGTGTTTTAAAGCTGACTTGGTTATGCCTGGACCTTTGTTTTCCCTTAGTGGTCTTAGGATATATTTAAGTTTCTCAAATACTTTCAGATTGAAGCTTGAGAACTTATAGGTTAGTGACAGGAAGATTTAAAACCCTAAAATAATTAGTAATTAATTTTACACAGATCATGAATGATCTTTCCCTTGTTCTCATCATTCTTACTATCATTTTAATGTTAGTTTGAATTTTGTGGTGATGGAGGCGGCACTCAGGGCCTTCCTTGCTCATCCTGGGAAAATTGTCTGCGGTTGAACTACATCTCTCATCCCTTTGCTGGTCTTTACTAGATTTTAAAACTGTTTTGTAGAGAGGTATTGCTCTTTATTGCTTAGGTTAATTTCTAGGTGTGTATTATAGAAGAAGTCATAAATTTGAGAACGAGCGGGAGAGGGACACAGGAGGAACTGGAGGAGAAAGAGGAAAGGGTAGAAATTATATAAATGCAATATTCATGCATAAAATTCTCAAAAACAAAACCTAAAAAAACTAAGTAAGTACTAATTTCTGAATAGATCGCTGAGAAACTTATCCAATTCCTTTCAAACTAAGGCAAAAGGAAACCGTAACACTGGGTCACGCTTTCTCTAGGGACAGAAATTTCGTGGATCAGAAAGTTCCTCTACCAAAAGGATCCCCCAATAGAGCCTTCGCTGTACAATCACACAGTGTCCCTCAGCTACACAGCCTGGGAGTGATGGCCACAGCCTAGGGACCCCAGCATCTAGGGGAGGGCTATGTGCAGAGTGGGTGCTCTGTACCTCCCTGCTAAACACTGCACGTGAACAGGAACAAGGAGTGTGAAATTCTTTGACTTATTTTTGATTCCTGTCTCTTCATGTAAAATTCCCATCTTCAAGAAGTTTTAAGTTTGTTTTGGGCAGTAATTATAGACATTCTTCATTCATTGTCTTCAAAAATACAGACCTAGGACTAGATGGAGTCTTGCTTTGTTGCACCGACTGGGCTTACCCACAATCCTCCTGCTCCCTGAGCACCTTGAGTACAGGTGTGTGCCTCCTGCATTTGACTTTTTGGCTTTTTTTCTTCTCTTCTTTTTTCTTCTCCTTTCCTCTCCCCCCCCCCCCCCCCCCCCCCCTCCCTCCCTCTCTCCCTCTCTCTTTCTCTCTCATTTTTTTTTTTTTTGACATGGTCTTACAGTGTAGCTCAGGCTGGTCTAGAACTCACTGTATAGTCAGACTGGCCTGGAACTCTCAATCATGCTCTTGTCTCCAGTCTCCCAAGTACTGGGATCACACCACACCTTGCCCCTGCACCTGTCTTTAGAACCACTCTCTTGTTCCCCTCAGGCTTTCTTCCATTTTACTGACTGGAGCCCTGCGACAGGCTAAGGGCAGTTTTGCCCTCACGCACCCATTAAGGCAGCTCTTGTGTGTGGTTTCAGATGGCCCTGCAAAGCTCTACTCTGCCTATAACCTCACCAGCTGGAAATGCCACAAGTGGAAAGCCGGCCCTCAGTTCTCAATGCAGCCAAAGGCTTGCAGGAAATGTCATCTACGCTTTATAAGGGTTGAGTCCCTTCCAAAGGAGGCATAGATAAGAGAGAAGAGAGAGTCAATGGATCATAGTTCCATGGAATAAAGGGTCTACTTGCATGCCATCTTAAGTCTCAAAGTGGGATAGGTACAGGGATGCACACCTGTAATCCCAGCACTTGGGAGGTGGAGGCAGGAGGATCACGAGTTCAAGAACAGCTTCTGCTACATAGCAAGTTCAAGGCCAACCCTGGTTACAAGAGACCACATTTAAAAACAACAGTAGCAACAACTCAAAGTGGGTCTCCCTGGAGTTGGGTAGGTTGGTGGATCAGGAAAAGACAGACGGAGATGCAGGGCATAACCCCAGACCTCATCTCCAGGGCTTGCTCTGCTTGGGGTGGTGGTGGGTGGGGCTCTTACATTGAGCTCTGTAGCAGCCACAAGCCTGCAGGGGACTTAGCAGGGCAACTTTGTCACCCAGGCTCTCCTTCTTCCAGCCCAGGCCATCCTTCCACCTTTTCTGGTTTCCTGGCTGCACACACTGCAGACAGTGTCCTTGATGCCAGCTCGCCAGGGGAATTTTCCACAAAGCACGGGGATTTGTCTCACCCGACTGAGAATGCTGCTTTTCTGGATGGATCTCTGTTTATGCATGAGGAGACTTGGCACTGGCCAAGTGGCAGCTTATTTTCCCGTTTTTGTTTGATTTTATTTTGTGCTTCAGAAATAGAACAGCTTAAGTCTCGCTTGCTTTTGAAGGCTTCAGCTCTCCCTACAGCATGATTGTAAGTTCTTTTCCCCCTAGGTGAGACTGTGAAAAACATCTCATCCAGCTTTTGTTAAAAGCGATGCCGATGCAGGGCACACTCGGGAGGGACTTGTCCTTGTTTAATTTAATTTAATTTGTAAGTCTTTGAAAGTAAATCTTTTCTTCCTAATATAGAAAGTATACACCCATTGAAAAGAACTTAGAACAAATCAGAAAACACAAACACATACAAAAGAAATAAATAAAATTGACTGCTAATTAAAGTAGCATTACTTTGAATCTGCGAAGGACCTTGTAATTAATCCAACTCATCAAATTATTTTATCAGTGATATAAGAGGGCTCCATCAAAGCAGAGCAACTCGTTCAAGGCCACACAGCTGAAAAAATAAGTGTTAGGACTAAAGTCTTTCCTTTTTTCTGTCCCTTTTTTCTTTCCTGTGCTCCCTCCCTTACATTTATTTGTTTGTTTATTTATTTATTTATTTGAGGCCAGTTTCCCTTCATAGTCCAAAATCACTTCCAACTCTCTGTCCTCCTGCCTCAGCCTTCTGAGTGTTAGGCTTACATCATTGGATCTGGCTTGTTTCCCATCCGTTTGTATGTGCACGTGGTGTGGGTGTTGTGTATGTGTCCTACTTGGCTTTCACTGTCAACTTGACACAGCATGGAATCACCTGGGGGAAATAAGAGTCTCATCTGAGTAATTGTCTTTATTAGGTCGGTCCATAGGCATGTTTGTGAAGAGTTGTCTTGCTTATTAATTGGTATGGGGGGCACCCAGCTCACTGTGGGCAGTACCATTCCCTTGGCAGGTGGTCCTGGGATGCATAAGGAAACTAGCTGGACGTGAACCTGAGAACAAGTCACCAAGAAGTGTTCCTCCATGGTTTTTATCCTTGAGTTCCTGCCCTGACTTTACTCAGTTATGGACAAAGACTTGGAAGTGTAAACCAAAAAATCTTTTCTCCCCCTGCATTGCTGTACTGAATAGTTTTATGTCAGTGAGACAAGATAGAGTCATTTGGGAAAAGGGAACCTCAGTTGAGAAAAATACCTCCATAGGAATGGCCTGTAGCCAAGCCCACAGTGCATTTTCTTAACTAGTAATTGACATGGGAGGGCCCAGTCCATTGTGGGTGGTGCCGTCCCTGGGCTAGTGGTCCTGGGCTCTATAAGAAAATAGGTGCAGTTAAGTCATAAGGAGAAAGCCAGTAAGCATCACTCTTCCATGTCCTCTATATCAGCTCCTGCCCTAGGTTCCTGCCTTGATTGAGTTCCTGTCTTAACTTCCTTCAATGATTGAACAGAGATGTGGAAGCAGAAATAAACCCTTTCCTCCCCACGATGCTTTCGGTTACAGTGTTTATCACAGTTCTAGTAACCCTAACTAAGACAGTTGTTCTAAGTCAGAGTGCTTTATCACAGCAACAGAAAGGAAACTAGAATAGATCTATGTTCCAACGTTGTGAGCACATGTAGATAAGTGCACATGTACGTACTTGAGTTCACATATATGTACACACTTGTGTGCATGGATGTAGAGGCCTGGGGTTCATGTCAGGTGTCTTCCTTGCTCTCCACCTATGTATTGAGATAGTGTCTCTCACTGAATCCAGAGCTCACTGTTTCAGCTAGCTGGGATAGCTAGCTCACTCCAGGGATTACCCCTCTCTTTCCCTGTGTGCTGGGATTACACATACGCCATCACACTTAACTGCTTTGGGTTCTGGGAGTCTGAACTCTTGTCCTCACATCTGCAAGGCAAATGCTTTACTCTTTAAGCCATCTCTCCAGCTCCATTTTTGTTCTTTTTTGAGTAATCATTTCTTTTCTTGTTTTCAAAAATTTTGTTTTCATTTTTAGTGATGGAATTCTTAGTTATTCAGTGACTACTTACTAACTGTGTGTTATGCACCAGGGATCTTTCCAGGTAAGATAAATACAGCCTTGAGCAAAGCCGACAGGAGAGTCAAGGCATGCAGTCTGGTGCTGGGGGGTTCCCACAAGGTCTCAAGGGTCTGTAGCTCAGGTCCCAACTGACATTTTTCTCTTGCAGGTCTGGATAGCCCATGTAATTTGAGTCATAGACAACTCTGAGCACAAATCAACCCAAGAACCTCCAAATTGGTATTTGTGTTTTTCTGACTCAAGTACTTCATTTGTATCTTCAGTACTCACCAGATCATTTTTCTGTAGCTGGCAGTGGAGTAGGTAGCTGCCTTGGGCCACTCTCATTAGAGAAGACGAGTTTGTTATGACCGCCACCATCACATCAGCACCCCATTGATAAATCTCCTAAGCAAAATGAGCATGCTCCTTTTGTAGAGTATGAAGGAAGTCTCATTCCTGTGGGACACAATTACAGTGTCTGCTTCTGCTGTCCCTAATGTAGTATATTCTAAGGTGAAGTTTGCACAGTGGTTCTTCTTATCCACAAAGGGTGTGTTCCTAGACCTGCAGTGGGTCCCTAAAATTGTGGCTAATGTCAAACTCCATCAGTACTATGGATTTCCTAGACACATCTGGGATCAAAGCTAGCTTGGAAATGAAGTAGGGTAAGAAATTAATAACAATAGCTAGTCCCATGTTTATATATATATATATATATATATGTATATAACAATATGACATAGTGAACGTTATGTAGAATGTATGAATGTTTATTTGTGGAACTTTTCATGCAGTATTTTTTCTCTGCCTTGCCTTCTCCTTCTGCCCATCCCTTCCCTTTTCTTCCCTCTCTTTCTTTGACAGCCAACTGTGGGTAATTGAAACCCTGGCAAGCAAAACTGTGGATAAGCAGGGTGACCATAGTATAGACATTATCTTCTTTCCAACATCAACGCTAACCTCACATCTTGAGTCAGCTGGCCCTTTCTGAAGCCGGCTACCTGGTTCTGCATGCATGCCTTCGGACCTGGCATGAAAGCAGGAAGGGACAGATGTTACGACCAAATCGTGGCTCTGCCACTTACCAGTTGCAAATCCCTGGCAAATGATCTAACTTCCCTGAGTTTTAGGCCCCTCCAGTACAGATTACTGTAACAAGCATGGAAGCAGAACTCTCGTTGAGGACAGAAAAGCACTGATATGGAAGTGGCAAAGTGTCTGACTCAAAGGTGCTTAACCAGGGCATGAAGGCACACAGTGAGCAGGTCTTCGAGGGAGGCCTGAGGCTCTGCGTTTTGACCAGGCTCTCCAGCATTAGCTACATTGAAAGACTTCGGACATAAATATTCATGACTTCAGAGTTTGGCATGTGATTGAATCTTGCCTTTCCAGTTTGCCTGGGGCAAAACACTTTGTCTGTTTGAGTCTGTTCCTTCATTTTAAAAAAATAATTATTATTTTTTATGTTGAAAGACAGAGAGAGAGAGAGAGAGAGAGAGAGAGAGAGAGAGAGAGAACATATGTGGAGACCTGAGGACAACTTTTGGGAGCCCCTTTCTCCTTCCACCCTGTGGGCTGTGGGGACTGAACTGAGGTCATCAAGTTTGGTGGCCAGTGCCTGTATCCATGGAGCTATCACTACAGCCTCTGAGCCTGTTTCTCAAATGGAGTCATTTTTGGTTTTTTTCAGGGAAAGTGGGGCTTACGAGAACAGTGTTACAATCACAGCATTATTTATTATTACTATTGTTGCAGCTGCTGCTATTGATATACATATATCACTGTATATATATTTTATGTTTTTCGAGACAGCGTTTCTTCGTGTAGTTTTGTTGCCTGTCTTGGATCTCACTCTGTAAACCAGGCTGGCCTCTAACTCACAGAGATCCACCTGTCTCTGCCTCCCAAGTGCTGGGATTAAAGGCGTGTGCCACTGCTGCCAGCTGTTGTTGCTATTTTTAGTTAAGGTTTTGACAAATCACACTACCAGTTGACAGTAAGGATGCCGGAGAAGGGACTGCAGCATGTGGCAGAGGGCACTCATCTTTTGGATGGTGCCTAGCACGCAATGTGAGCCTCACAGGTGAATGGATGGTGTCTATAAAGTTCATGCTGCTGGGGACCCACTGCTGTGTAGGAATGGCAGGCCATTGTGAGTGTTTGGTTATAGGCTCCCCAGCCTCCTTTCTAGGTGGGAAACCCAATGACACATTGGTCAACCAGGTGGAGAAAGGAGTTGTGCTCCCTGAGTTTTCTTTCTTTGCTGCTGGAGCACAGCAGATTCTAGGCTGTGGGGTAACGACTCTCATCTTTTGGAACTGGGACCCCAGATCCCCGAGGCTAGGGTACGTGGTCAAGTATTCTATGTTGAGTAGGCTTCTCTGCTTTGTCAAAGTGAGACCTGGGTCTAGCTCAGCTCCCAGAAGACTGCTGAAGGTCCAGGGAGCCTCCCAAGGCCTGTGTACTCAGCTCCCATTTCCCTGTGTTGTCTGCTTCTTTGAACTACATTTTTCCCTGTCATTTGTTGCAAATTATTTTTTTCTTCTTTTCTAACTTTTTTTTCTTTCTTTTTATTTTCTGTTTTGGTTCTTTTGAGACAGGCTTTCTCTGTGTAATAGTCCTGACTGCCCTGGAGCTCACTCTGCAGACCAGGCTGGTCTCAAACTCAGAGATCTGCCTGTTTCTGCCTCCAGAGTGCTGGGATTAAAGGCATGTGCTGCCACACTGGCCTTTTCTAACTCTTTAAATTAGTGAGGAAGTAGTGGGTTTCGTTTTACCATGTTCATGTGCATATGTAGTTATATTTGTTTAACTTTCCCCATCTGCTGCCCTCCCTTGTGACTGTTTTGCCATTGCTGGTCCTCATCTTCCCTCTAAATAGTCCAAATGGCCTGCTTTCTTCTGTCATGGCCCACGCATCCCATTACCCTATTTTATCCCTCCCCTTACCCATTAAGGTCTCATACTCCCTTTTCATGATCCTCTTTTGCACTTTCATTTTATACACACGCACGCACGCACACACACACACACATACACACACACACACACACACACACACACACACACACACACCCCTTTCATATAAATTTAGAGTTTGTGTGTGAAAGAAAGCACACAGATTTTCTTTCTGAGGTCAGCTTATTTCTCTTAATACAATTATCTTCAATACCATTCATTTCCCTGTAAACCTCATCATTTCATTTTTTTTTTATAGTCGAACAAAATTCTTTCTTCATCCATTCTTCTGTTGACGAGCATCCAGACTTCTATTTTTTGGCTTTTGTGAATAGCGTAGCTGTAGCCGTGGGTATGCACATATCTCTGAGATATATTGACTTGGAAGTCCATCATACGCACACTCACAAGTGGCATGATAGTTGAACAACATTTCAAAACCCATTTTCTTCTTTATAAAATTTACCTAAAAATAATTCCATAAGTAATGGATTAACCATCTGAAACTGTAAGCAAGCCCCCAGTTAAATGCTTTCCTTTATAAGTTGCCTTGGTCTTGGTGTCTCTTCACAGCAACAGAAGAGTAACTTCATCTCACATTTTTATCCTGTATGATCCATGAAAAGGAACATGTCAGCTCCACCGGCATATACCCAGGTCTTGGGATCTCTTTCCTCACCTTGAAATAGGTCATTTGACTCAACAAAAATTAATACGGGAGACCAGAGGATGAATATGCAATCTACTTGGGTGTAACTATGGATTGGGTGGATATGCCCAAAACTATGTTGCTACTAGTTTTCAGAGTAGGCAATTAAATTGTATGACCATCAAGTGAGTTGTTCAAGTAGTCATTTTCAAGTATAAACATATAGACTCCCTCCAGAGGTCATATTTACTTTGGATAGATAAGACTACAGGGAAGTTATGATACTAACATTATATTTGGTCTATAGATTCTGTGTTGCTCATTTCTCGTCTCATTGCTTGGTAGATCACTGGGAAATGAAAATTTTTTCTCTATTTTAAGGTAATAATTCTTTGTTGTTTTTTTTTTTTTTTATTGTGTTGCCAGGCTACAGCTTGGAGACAATGGACAGACACAGGTATTGGAATCTCCTCCTGGTCAACTGCTGTGCCCAGAGTACTTTGATCCATCAATGGAAGGATATTGAGTGAAAACGATCTGCATGCCAATCTGGGCTGGCATCTTATCATTTAGCCAGGCTCATATCTTGTGTTCAATGCCAGTAACTAAATCTCCAAGCTCAATTAGCGATGGTTACAGCCCAGTAAGCATGAATCAGAAACTGTTTGACATGATGCTTCATCGGGGAGAGATGCAGCAACAACCCTGTGCCAGAGCCCATGGGGGAGGCCTCTGGTACCGTGGATCCCATTCTTGGGATGCTGTTATTAAAATATGCCACGATTTTATGGATTTATTTTTCTCAAGTTGAATGAGTAAAACTTGCCATGTGGTTTTGTAAAATGTCACTCTGTCTGAAATAGTCCTGGGAATTGGATGTTTGTTGGAAAATCTCTTTATGCAGGGAAGCGCTGAAGCGTGGACAGCAGGTGTGCTAGGAGTCGCCTGATTACTCCCACACTCATCCCTTCCGTGTTTTCCTCTAACTATAAACTCAGCACATCCTCTATTTTGTCATGTGGTTTTGAGTGGCACAGATCCCACACACAGATCCAGAAATAGGCGATGATTGACCCAAGTAGATTGCACATTCTTCCTCTGGTCTCCCGTATTAAATTTTATTGAGTCAAGTGACCTATTTCAAGGTGAGGAGGGCTGGAGAGATGGCTCAGTGGTTAAGAGCACTGCTCTTCCAGAGGTCCTGAGTTCAATTCCCAGCAACCACATGGTGGCTCACAACCACTTGTAATGAGATCTGGTGCCCTCTTCTGGTCTGCAGGGACACATGCAGGTAGAATACTGTATACATAATAAAATAAACCTTTAAAAAAAAAATCAAGGTGAGGAAAGAGATCCCAAGACCTGGGTATGTGCCGGTGGAGCTGACATGTTCCTTTTCATGGATCATACAGGATAAAAATGTGAGATGAAACAGAGGCAGCTAATTTTCTATTTTGTTGTCATGGTGTAGCTTAAGTTACTATGTATGTTTGAAGGAATATCCATCAAATGGGTTTTGATGATGAAGTTGACCTGTAAAAGGCAGAGTCTGAAACAACAACAATAACAACAGAAACCAAGACATCCAGGGTCCCTGGAAATATTGTTTAAATGATTGAGCCAGCAAGCTTCATTGTAAGACCCTCCCAAACTATAACTCAACTACTTAATCCATTTGAGTAGTTTTCAACTATTTGCTACAGATTCCAATCTCATATTTAACATCTCTAAATACCTACTCTGAATAGATGCTTGCTTGACAATTTGAATGACTTCTTCCAAATGCTTGGCCCACTAATCTCTTGATGGTCAATGGGTCAGAAATATAAAGAAATGGCAAGTATCGATCCCAGTATAGACCCAGCTTTCTGTCTGCTTGATTAATGGGCATTTTTGTCAGGGTTGAGATATGATAATTGCTTTATTTGACAGCATTTGCAGTCTTTTGAAAGAAGGGGAAATAATTATATAATCAGTATGGTAAATGACTCTTTCTCTTCTTTATGGTCTACCTTTATAAATTTTTAAGGGAATGTAGCGCTGTAGCCCAAATAGTTTTCTCTCTGACTTTCAACTGATGAAGTCTCATTAAGGATGTTGTGGACAGTAATGGGCATTTTGACAAGTTTGCTTCATTTAGCACAATTTCTTTCCCTATGTGTGTATTTGCTCTGAGCTGCACACATGCCAATTCTGGCCTCTAGTTGTGACTTGGGAGGGAGTCTGCCGAGGTGGGGGATGCTTTCAGGAAAAGGCTTCTCAGCTCTCTAAAGAACAGAGAGTTTTGCATTGCTGTACCTCTAGGCTTCTTTTTGTGTGAGCTTTCTCGGCTGGTTGTCAAGAGTTTTCTTTATGTCTTAATTTGTGTCACAGAAAGCATCCTGATGCAGTCTGTCAGGACCATGCGAATTAGGGAGCTGTTGATTCCCCTAAGGAGCATAAAAAGAGAAAAGGAAAAAGACATCTAAATATATCTGCAGTGGCTCTTTTAGCTTTATCTGGCCATTCTGGTTCTCTGTGCACGGCCCTATCCTCAGACATGGATGAGATGAGTGGTCTGTGTGATTGCTGAATTTGGAGAGCTCTATTTTGTAAAGTAGTGGTGCTTGAATATTATTCATAGATTATCATAAGTTCATGGGCTCACTCTCATACACACTTAAGAAAACATCTTTTTATGAGTATATGCGGGGATAGTATTAAAATACTTAATAAGCATTTTAAGAACATAAATTCATGTATAACTCAAGCAAGAAATAAAAAGAAATCATCCGGGTGTGGTGGTGGATGCCTTTAATCCCAGCACTCAGGAGGCAGAGGCAGGCAGATCTCTGAGTTCAAGGTCAGCCTGGTCTACAGAGTGAGGTTTAGGACAGTCAGGGCCTCACAGAGAAACCCTGTCTTGAAAAACTAATAAATAAATAAGTGAAAAGAAGTAAATAATGTATTCTCTTGTGTTCTCTGTCTAAACATATAAAACCTACCAAATGCTCTAAATTGTGAGACACATAGTTCATTAAAATGTTCATGATTTACAGATCAGTTGTTAACTCTTAGGAATTGTGGCTCTGATGTGTTGATGACAGAGCTGTTGGTTGTTAAGTGACACCTTGTGACTGGGCATAGGGGCTTTCAGCTTGTACTTCAGTCTCTCTGTTCTGTTCAGTGCATAGTCATCAAGAGCTCTGCCGTCTTAAGGAACAGAGTTGCTTTTAAAAATCAGTAATATTATTCATGGCCCTGAGACCTCTTGGAGCCGCTGCTGAACTCAGCAATCGCATTAAAATTCTTTTCTAGCTTTTGTAAATGTTGCCTAAAATTTTATGTGGCTAAATTCCCTCTTATCAAGTAAGCCATGAAAATCACTTACTGGAATGTCATTTTTAATTAAGCTGAAAGTATACTTGAGGCCAAATGAGAGGTGTGCAGTGTGAAGGTTAAGCATGTACCTCTGTTGCTAGGGTGCCTGGGTTTGGAGCCACACTCAGTCGCTAACATGTTTTTCTTTAAAAAGTATTTTTATTAATTCTTTGGGAATTTAACACAATTTATTTTGATCATATTCAACCTCATTTCTCTAACTCCTTCAAGATCCACCCCCACTCTCCAAATTCCCAAACTTTGTCTCCTATTATTATTATTATTTAAAAAATAATCAATTGAATCTAATTTGTGCTGGCCATATATGAGGCCATCCACTGGAGAGTGGTATAACTACCAAGAGCCATACCCTTAAAGAAAACATTCTCCCTACTCCAGGAGCCATCACCTGTCCATAGCTACTCAGTTAGGACTGAGGGCTTGTGAACTCTCCCCTCCAGACTAATGCTAACTGGCTCAGTCTTGTGTGGGCAACTACAGGTACCACGATTTCATGAGTGTAGAGGTCCCGTGATGTGTAGGAGAAAGTTTCACCTTGGTCTCCTCCAACCTCAGGCTCTATCCATGTTACTACCACTCTTTCTTGACTATCCCTGACCTTGAAAGAGGACATGACGTAGATGTCCCCACTGAGGCTGAGTTCTTCACTTCGGCCCGTTGTGGGTTTCTGGGTTAACCACCTATTGTCCATTGCGCACAGAAACTTTTTGAATGAGGACCAAGAGCTTCACAGATCTATGAGTAGAGAGATACAAATTTGGAGTCCTATTTCACACTAAGTCCATTTAGCAGAATAATAGTAGGTCCACCTCTGGGGCCTATGAGCTCTCAGCCATTGACTCTTGTTCACATTTATAATACCAAGAATGTGTTTCCTCCTGTGGAGTGAACCTTAAATTCAATCAGAAAGTGGTTGACTACTCCCATGACATTCAGGTCAGTATCCCACCCATGGACATATCTTACTACACCAGTCACAGTCATGACTGTGTTCATAGAGTTCACAGCCAGATAAGACTGTCCTCCTGCAGAGGCCTCTATAACACCTTCCAGTATTATGAAATCCAGCCAGCAGAGAGGAAGCTTATGGGTTAGCACTAATTTGATTCCTTCATGTACTGTAACCAACATGTGTGGTATCTTCAGATATCGGGTTTTATTATTAAATTCTGGTATATATCCAAGAGCAGTAGCAAAATCCTGCCTAAAACACCTGATTGGTCCAATAAAGAGCTGAGTGGCCAATAGCTAGGCAGGAGAGGGATGAGAAGGGCTGCCAGGCAGAGAGAATAAATAGAAGGAGAAAAAGAGAAGAGGGAGAAGAAAGAACAGATGAAGGAGAAGAAGAAGAAGGAGAAAGAGAGAGGATTCCAGATGCCAGACACCCAGCTACACAGAAAGTAAGTAGAGTAAGAAGTAAAGCATATAGACTAGAGAAAGATAAAAGCCCAGAGGCAGAAGGTAGATGGGATAATTTAAGTTGAGAAAAGCTGGCTAGAAACAAGCCAAGCTAAGGTCGGGCATTTATACATTTGTAAGTAAGAATAAGTCTCTGTGTGATTGTTTGGAAGCTGGATGGCAGCCCCAAAGAGTAAAGAATAAAGCAACAACAACAACAACAACAACAAACCCAACTACATTGTCCCTCAGTTTCTTTATCTGTAAAACACAGAATATGTCTAGGCCTCTGAAAAGTATTCCCATCATTTGGGAGTGTCATTCAGGAAGCTTCCCAACTGGCCTTAGCCTGCAATGGTTCTTTTTCTCCTTGACTCAGCCATCTGTTATCTCCATTTCTCTCTGGCTCTTGCTGGACTTGGCTTATGGTGTCTTAAATTTCACAAGTGGCCACATGGAAATGAATCCAGGGGATTTGGGGCCTTGGGTAGGCAGTCATAGCTTTAGTGGTCTAGGGGGACGTTTGGGGCTTGACCCACTGTCAAGGATATTCCTGTCTCTGCCAGGTGAGGACATGATAGCCAGTGAAGGCAAAGGTGATAGCCAGGTAGCAGGTAAAGGATATTGGTATTTGTCTGCAGGGTGTGGAAGCAAGCACAGATATGTTGGGGTATCTTGAGTGTCTTGGGCAACAAATGAGAAAGGATACCAGCTATGGGGTCCTGGAGGTGTGGGATGTGCTGGTTAGTAACCCATTTGTGACTGGGTTATGGGGATGTGGGGATGTGGGGAAAGAATTCCCTGGAGAGTTTGAAGTAATTGCTGTTTATGGAAAACCAAATACACCTCAGTGTTTAATAAACTGATACTGCCCCGCTGATAAAACAAAACACCCAAAACAGCTATGTATCAAGCCTCAGTGTTGGGCTTAAAAGTAGGGGAGAATGGAGATATAATAAAGTACTTGTTTTCAGTATGTGGTGTAGAAAAATGGAAACACAGGTACATAATTAAGTTGCCCCAGACAAAATAGTCATTGTGGAAGCTTTGGGACTGGAATGTAGGCCTTCTTGTCTCACAGCCTTTGCAGGCTGGTGTCTGCAGGAGAGAGAGGTGGGAATGGTGCTGTGGACAGAGATGCTGGTCATGCCAGGGTTCCCGTAAATAGCCATTAGATCCACGGGGGTCACATCTTGTCATTCCGTCATCTTTCTTCACATGTCAAGTGGCAATTAAAGGAACACAAATAGAAACGTGGCCATGTCTCTCCATGCCTGTGGCTGCTCTAAAAGGCAAATGGATTCCCTCTTGGGAGGCTTTAGGGGCCTGTAGCACTTACGTGTGGCTTCCTGAGTCCAGCCTTGTAGCCTCAGGAAGTGAGATGCCTGTCATGAGCAGCCAACCAGAGGGACAATTCCATCTCACTGAACATGAGAATCTGTTTTTGGAATCTGTGAGATCCAAGAAACTGTCGGTGATGTTTTCCTTTAAGCAAAGATGCTTGCAAAGTGGCTGTAGTAGTGATGAGGGTGGTTGGGCTGCTAGAGTTCTGGAGAGTCAGGGCTAGCTTGGTTTAAATGAGAGTTTTTGACATTTTTCTTTATGAATTTAGAAATCTTAAAACAAAATCATACAGCTATGATGGTAGCTGTTCCTTGGAATAGTCCAGTGTCTCAGCTGAACTGGGAATTAGGTCAAATGTAGAGGTTTGCAAGCTTTTTTAGTGTATCTTGGGCAATAGAGGCAGCCTGGGCTAGTTACCAATCTCAAAGAGCAAATGGATAAATCAGCATTATCACTCAGTTTTACTTTGCTTGTGTGCAAATCTGCACATGTGCGTGTGTGCCTCTGTGTGTGTGTGTGTGTGTGTGTGTGTGTGTGTGTGTAGAAAGGTTGTAATTCTAATATCCAGCTTGGCAAGTGTTAAATACCATATCTTGACACTCTAGGATATGAACACTGTGGCAAAGATTATGCTTATACAAAACGGGGCTTTGCTCTCCTTCTCTTGTAGACACATTTCTAAACAGTCTTATTAAATAAGAAACACAGAGCCAACACAGAGGTACAAGCTGCAGAGATCAGAGCAATAGCTGCTAACTAACCTTAGCTTACTACCTCGCTGTAGCTTCCCAAGAGAGAGCTCCTTCCTGTCTAACCTGTGCCTTTATTGCCTTCCTGTTCTGCCTTTTCATTGGCTCTAAGCCCAGTCACATCACTTCCTTGTCACTGTCTGTCTATACAGACCTCCAGGTCTCTAGGGTTGGTACTGGGATTAAAGGCATGTGTCACCATGCTTGACTGTGTCCTTGAACACACAGAGACTCTGCCTGCCATGTGATTGAATTAAGGGCGTGTGTTACCACTGCCTGACTTCTGTTTATGGCTATGACCTCTGATCTCCAGGTAAACTTTATTAACATACAAATAAAATATCACATTTCAGCACAAATAAAATATCACCACATTCTCTTCTGGGTTTTCACTTAGAGCTCATTTCCTCCTTTCCTTTCTCAGTGTTTGAAGATGCCATTCTCTTCCTGAACTCTCTGGTCTTCACATATCCTGTTCCTATCAGCCGAATCTTTGTGTCATCTTCAAAATTCTGACATAAGTTGAAATTCTGTCTCCAACTTGATGTCTGATGATATTAGGATATAAAGCCTCTGGGTGAAAGTTAGATCATGAAAGTAGGGTCCCCAGGAAAACACTTAGAGATCTCATAAAGGCCTTTAAGCCTTGAAGCTACTTCTTTGCCCTCTAGCAAGTGAGAACATAGTGAAAAGGATTCCTACTATGACCCAGGAAGCCCATTATCACCAGATACTGAATCTCCCAGTGCCTTGATCTTGGGCTACACAGGGTCCAGACCTATAAGGAAAGACTAAACAAAACAAGCAAACACCCTTCTGATGTAGCTACCTAGTCTATGACATTTTGCTATAGCA
>CABHPQ010000998.1:39915-50690 GCA_902168405.1 Peromyscus aztecus | reverse complement strand
AGATCTCTGAGTTTGAGGCCTGCCTGGTCTACAGAGCAAGTTCTGGAACAGACAGAGCTACACAGAGAAAGCCTGTAGATAGATAGATAGATAGATAGATAGATAGATAGATAGATAGATAGATAGATAGATAGATAGATAAATAGACAGACATTAAATGGGGCTGGAGATGTGGCTCAGTGATGGGGTACTTACCTAGCATGTACAAGGAACAAGATTTGAGCCCCATAGCAAAGGAAAAAAATTAATAAGCAGCTGTGTAAAATTCTTGATCTTTTCTAGCAACAGATATTAATCATTTCATATTGCCACATGCTTTAGATAGATTATCTTAAATTTGGGACAGCCACATCTCATAATCTTTCTATTCTGATTTTAGCAGGAAGGAAGCAGACATTAGGAGGTTAGTAACTGTACTCACTCAAGCTCTGACATTCAGCACAGCAGGAGTTCTAGCACATTAGCGTGATTGACTGAGGGCCTACGTGCTTGATCTCAGTCTCCAGGTCTGTTGTCGCTGTGTGATCCAAGCCCCTCACCCAGCGTCACCAGGTTGGTGTTTACAGACTGCTCGGCCTTCTCCTAAGACAAAGGAAAGCATTTCTATCAGGTAAGATGGAGACTGTCTCTTGGGATCTGGCGGCAAAGGCCCAATGTTTGGAGACAAGGCCAGATTCTTTACCGCATCCCAGACTTCTCCCAGACATACTCCAAGCAGGGAACTGTCTTCGAGACAACCCCCCCCCCCCAAAAAAAAGTAAAATGCCTCTTTTTATAATGTTCTTGATTTTTATCCAGAAGCATCTTGATCTCTCTCGGATGTGCCCCACTGTGTTTGTGTATAGACTGGGATGTGGCAGTGAAAACTGGAAGTCATTTGAGAAGCCAGTTGCCACTGGTTTAATTATTCACTTTTTCCCCCGTAGTTCTCAGACTTCGTGTTTACTGTGGAAGAAGCCCCAAGATGGCCAACAAAGCCTTGAGTTCTGGAACCAAGGCCCGTGTAAGTGTGTGTTTCCTTCCTTCTTAAAATGTACTGGTCAGCTGCCACACTGGTGCAAACCCATGAACTGTGGACTAATAGCTGTGGAGCCCCCATGGGACTAGACTAGGCCCTCTGGATATGGGAGACAGTTGTTTAGCTTGAACTGTTTGGAGGGCCCCCAGGCAGGGGTATCAGGATCCGTCCCTGGTGCATGGGCAGGCTTTTTGGAGCCCAGTGCCTAGGGTGTGACACCTTGCACAGCCTTGGTGTAGGGGGGAGGGGCTTGGACCTGCATCAACTGAGTATGCCAGGCTCTGCTGACTCCCCATGGGAGTCCTTGACTTGGAAAATGTGGGGGTTGGGGGGGAAAGCTGGGGGATGGGAAAAGGGAAAAGGGGGAGATCTGTGGTTGGTATGTAAAGTGAATAGAAAATTTCTTAGTAATGAAAAAAAAAGATAACAAAAAATGTACTGGTCAGATATGGGGACATTGCTATGAATTACCCAGAGCTAAGCAAGCCTTATCTACTTAGCTACCTCCTAATTTTCCCTATGCCAGTGAATCATAGTCCCGTATAAGCTGTTTACTCAATCACTGAATTATTGAGAATCTCCTGTGTGCTCAGTTTCTTTTTGGTCCAGAGTTATAGTATAACAATGAAGGAACAAAATCCCTTGTGCAAAATATTGACCTCTCTGTGGCCTGACAAGTTGGACATGCCAGTCCCATTGGACCATAAGAGAAAGCATTGTTCATCTCTACTGACTGGTCTTGGGTTCTGGGTAGGTAAGAAGGAATATGTCCGGTGATCTTCATCTTAGTATATGCTGACATACAAGCTTTGCTAGGTTTCTCAAGTTGACACTGTATTGAATAGGGTTGTAACCTTGCCATAGAAACCAGGGGATACATTTTGTTGTTGGATGGGCCTGCCAGACCGCCATATGATGCTCAGTCATTTGGTACCAGTGTCCTCTGCATCAGGAACAGGAGAAAGGAAGAACTGACAGTTGTCTCAGTCAGCCGGGTATATGACTCCAATAGGCTTAAATCTCATTAGCCTGTCTATGTGATAAGATTTTTTGATACTTCTGTTGTTATAAAGGGAGACTGCTCAGTGACTTGAACATTCAGAACACTCAAATATGCAGAGCCTAAAATAAAAGATCTTCAGGCCATCTTGGTCTATATAGTGAGTTCCAGGACAGCCAGGACTATATAAAGAGACATACCTCCACCCCCACCCCCCAAAAAGGAATGTTGTAAAGCCAGGCATAGTGGCACATGCCTTTAATCCCAGAACTCAGGAGGAAGAGGCAGGTGGATCTCTGAGTTTGAGGCCAGCCTGGCCTACAGAGTGAGTTGCAGGCTAGCCAGAGCTATACAGAGAAACCCTGTCTTGAAAAAACAAAATTAATTAAATAATTTAAATTAATTAATTAAAAAAGATCTTAAAAAGCAAATTTTTTTTTCTTAAGAACAAAGAGAGAGGGTCTAGAGAAATGACTCAGTGGTTAAGAGCACTGGCTGCTCTCCTAGAGGACTCAGCTTCAATTCCCAGCACCCACATGGCATCTCACAGCCATCTGTAACTCCAGTTCCAGAGGATTCCGCAGCCTCTTCGGGCCTCCGTAAGTACCAGGCATATATGTGAGGCACAGACTCATGCAGGCAAAATACCTATATACATAAAATTAATTTAAAAAAAAAAAAAAAGAACAGAGAATTTAGCTCACTGATAGAGTGCTGGCCTCACATGCATGATGCCCTAGATTCAATCCCCTGAACTCTGAGAGAAGGTGAGCCAGGGATGTAGCTCGGTGATCAAGTGCTTACTTAGCACTTACAAGGCCCTGGGTTTGAGCCCCAGCATGGAGTGGGGAGGGTGACAGCCGCACCTGGGGGAGAGCGAGATTGCTGACAAGCCTGGTGACCTGAGTTTGACCCCAGAACCCATGTTGGAAAAAGCGAGAACCAACTCCCACAAGTCCCCTGAGCATACACAATAACATACGTACATGCACACAAATAAATAAAGAACCTTTAAAGAAAAATCACCTGGATGTAGTGGTGCACATCTGCAATCTCAGCACTAGGAGGGAGGCTGAGGCAGGAAGATCATGAATTTCTTGTTTTGACTGGGCTACATGACAAGACACTGTCTCAAAAAACATAAAAAAAAAAATATGGCCAGAAATGGCTTAGCAGGTAAAGGCACTTGCCGCCAAAGTGCTTGACAAGCTAAGTTTATACTCAGAAACCACAGGAAACAGAAAGAACAACTTCTACAAGTCGTCTCGACCACCACGTTGTATGGCATGTGTGTGCCCACATTCACAATCAGAATCACGATGAACTTGATTATTTTTAAGTAATAAAACAAAGATATCATGAGAACCTGAACCCACTGGTAACTGACCAAGCAGGCACTTACATGCTGTGCTTGTGAACAAAAAGGAAGGTTGTTTCATCTTCTCCCAGGCAGATAGTTATCTGCACAGCCTTGGGCTCTGTAGTAACACAGCGGTGCTCAGCCTGGAACGTGGTGTTCTTGCTGCCCTCCCTCTTCAGCTAACACAGTGGCAGCCATCACCCCCTTCATCCTGAAGGACTCTCCTGTCACCTCATCAGGTATATGTGGTTTCTGTTTTCAGGATTTGGTGACATTCTCTGATGTGGCTATAGACTTCTCTGAGGCGGAGTGGGCCTGTCTGGACTCTGTGCAGAGGGACCTGTACTGGGATGTGATGCTGGAGAACTACAGTAACCTGCTCTCCCTAGGTAAGCTGTGTACTTCAGGTAACCTGGACTCTGCTCCCGGGAGTATCAGCGTTCTCCTAGATTCTCAGGACCATTTTCCAAGAGACCGGCTGAATTTCTTCCTGTTGCCAGAGAAGGCACTGAGCTTTATCAGTGTGGAAGTGGACTCCCCAGGCCTTCATCTTCTCATCCAAGTCATTGGCCCCTTTGGTTGGCCCCCTTGTGATCATCCCTCTTCCCTCATGATCAAGGGGTAAAGTGGAATTCTGGATATTTATAACCATCTTCAAGGAAGGTAGCCTTGTCTTTAGATGTTGTGTTTACATCCAAATTGCTGTTCACTTTTGGATTTTGAGGACCCACCTAAAGGGGAAACATCTCAATCGAGAGCTCTGATTTGCTGTTAAGTTAAACACCTTTGTGTTTAACAGAAAATAAATTAGACACGGAATTTGTGTAAAACCAAAATGAGGAGATTCCCATTGCCAGCACATTGTACCTGAAGTGAGATGGGAAGTTACAGTCCATGAGCCATGTATTTGACGTTGGATGCACATGCCCGCAGTCCCAGCACTCCAGGGGCCAAGGCTGAAAGATTGTGAGTTTGAGGCCAACACATCAGGACCATGTCACAAAATAAAATAATACCTAGAAAGACTAATGTTAGAACTACTGTGTGCCGTGCACTCTTTGTTTGTTTGTTTGTTTGTTTGTTTGTTTATTTTTCATTATTTGTCATTTTTTTGTTTTGTGTTTTGTTTGGTTCTGACCTCCACTCACAGCAGGCATGAATGTAGTGAACATACAGAAATGCAGTCAAAATATGCATACACATAAAATAAAGTAAATATTTTTTCTTAATGTTATTTTTCTTCCAGACAGGGAATTATCAAAAGGGACGAACATTTTAGCTATTAGAAGAAGCATTTACGGACTGAGCTTTTGCAAAAGGAATCCAAGTGACGAAAGTGTATCTCCTCACCCTGACGGGATTGGTGAAGGTGAGTGTGAACAACCGCAGGGCTCTGAAGAGGAAAATGTCAATGATGTAACAGACAGGGCTAGAAAAGCCACCACTGAGAGAGAAAGCACACCTACACCATAAGTGAGACCTCAAAAGGAGAGCTCCTTCTTATGTCAGGAATGTAGGAAAGCCTTTAGTCGCAGGTATCATCTTTGACAGCATCAGAAAATTCACACTGGCGAGAAGCCCTATGAGTGTAAAGACTGTAAGAAAGCCTTCCACTGGTGGAATCAGCTTACTCAACTCCAGAAAATTCACACTGGAGAGAAGCCTTATGAATGTAACAACTGTGGAAAAGCCTTTTGCTGGGGTTCGAGCCTTGTTGTTCATAGGAGAATTCACACTGGTGAAAAACCATACTTATGTAAAGACTGTGGGGAAACCTTTAGATATGGCTACGAACTCACTCGGCATCAAGGGCGTCATACTGGGGAGAAAGACTGTGAGTGTAAAGACACTTTTAGTCATCTCTATAAATTTATGCAGCACAAGAGAATTCACAGTGGTGATAAGCCCTATGAATGTAAAGACTGTGGGAAGGCCTTTATTTGTAGTTCCAGCCTCATTCAGCATAAGAGAATCCACACAGGTGAGAAACCCTTTGAATGCCGAGAGTGTGGGAAGTCCTTCACTAGAGTCAGTTACCTCACTCAGCACAGAAGATTCACACTGGGGAGAAACCGCATGAGTGTAAGGAATGTAGGAGGGCCTTTCGCTGGGTTTCAAGCCTTGTTAAACATGAAAGAATCCATTCAGGTGAGAAGGCCTATAAATGTACAGAATGTGGTAAGGGCTTTAATTATGGCTTTCACCTCACCAACATGAGAGAATTCACACTGGTGAAACACCTTATAAATGTAAGGAGTGTGGGAAGACCTTTATATATGGATCAAGCCTTTTTAAACAAGAGAGAATTCACACAGGAGAGAAACCTCACAAATGTAAGGGATGTGGGAAGGCCTTTAGTTATGGCTACCAGCTTAAACAGCATGAGAAAACTCACATGGAAAAGTTGTGTAAAGAGCATGAAAAGGGGCTGGGGATTTAGCTCAGTGGTAGAGCACTTGCCTAGCAAGCACAAGGCCCTGGGTTGGTCCTCTGCTCTGGAAAAAGAAAAAAAAAAGAGTGTGGAAAGACTTACAATAATATAAACAATCTCAGAGAACATCAGAAGACTCACACACATTGAAAACATTGACTACAAAGAGCATACCAAGGCCTCTGGCCTTCATTCATTCTTTCCTTGGTGATTAATTTATCTTAAGAAAGTCTTCATGGTCACTTGCCTGTTTGTAGAATATCAGAAGACATACTAGAGGTGAATTTGAGAGAGTGTAAAAGTCACTTTTCTTAATGATCATATTCTTTCCATATTGGTGTTTTTACTGGATAAGTTGGTTGAGTAAACTCACAGAAGCCAACCAATACCATTCCACCTTTTATTACATTTCAGGTTCATTCTAGGGGGCAACCCTGCTCATGTAACATTTGTGGCAAAGCCTTTAGTCTTGGCATATACTATACCAGCTAGCATCAACATTCCACCTCTTTGCTCTCTGTGAAACACTCATAAACTGCTCCTTACCCCTGATAAATCCATCATACACTGAAGGAGATCAATTGAAAATGCACTTAAGACACTTTACCAGCCAAACACCACAGCTTAACCCAGCCTGTCTCAAATGTGCTCAGATCATGCCCTTTATCCTATACTGGGCAAAAGCATCTAACACAAGGTCTATTCAGTAATAAAATACTGACTATCTCACATAATTTCTTGACTAATAACCAGGTATGGTAGCACATGCCTGTAATCTCAAGAGGCTGAGATGGGAAGATTGAAAGTTCAAGTCTAGCCTGAGCAACATACCAGATTCCAGACTAGCCTACATAGCATGACCCTGTCTCAAAAAAAAATTTTTGGAATATTTGTTAAAAGTGAAAATCAGTGGTGTATTGGGTATGTTTTCACATCATTGTGATGTTGAAGAATCTATGGTTATATTGGTACACCTTCACAACATCTTGAAATTCAAAAATCAGTGGTTGTATTGAGTACACTTTTACAGAGTTGAAAAATGAGTAGTTATATTGAATACATTTTCATGCCATTGTAGAGTTGAAAAATCAAGTGATCATATGGCTTCATTTTTGCACTGTCATAAAGTGGAAAAAGCAGTTATATTTAGCATACTATCATGCCATTGTAAAGCTGAAAAAAACAGTTGCTTATTGGATGTGCTTTCAGAGAATTGACAACATCAGTGATTGTATCAGGCATGCTTTTGCAAAACTGAAAAAATCAGTAGTTGCATTGAGTATGTTTTCACACTATCACAAAGCTGAAAAATCAGTAGTTGTGTAGACACACTTTCACACTGTTGTGATTTGAAAAGGCTAAGGTCTGGATAGCTTTTGCGCCATCATAAAGTTGAAAACTATAAGCTAAAACTCCCATAAATCAAGACTGTCTGTGTTTGTAAAATGTCTGTTCTGTACATTCCCTGTACATAAGGATAATCACTCTGGAAATTAAATGGTCCATGTAAACTCCTTGGGACTGTCTCGGGAGACTGTCAACTCCCTAAATATTGCCTATTACTGTTCTTGTGGTCACCCATTAGTGTTGCTGTCATGAGCCATTCCAGGAAAACCTCCTGTGGGTTCCGTGAGAACTTTACAGAGATGGCATAAGGAATGACTCTTGCCATCTTGGATTAAGCAGTGGTTTCTTAGTGCACAGCCTACACTGAATGGGAAAGATCATTTGGCTTCATCAGAATACAGTCTGTTGATGAAGAAAAGGAACAAAGGTGAAGAGCAGGATGGGGGCAGTACTTCATTTACACCGATTGGCAGACTCACAGAGGCATCAGGAATCCCCAAGGTCAACAGAGACTCAGAGGTGACACAAGTCAGAGATCATCAGGTAGCCAATAAGTAAATGGAAATGTGTCCCACCTCATTCCTCAGCAAGGAAACGCAAAGGAAAACCACTATGGGATGTCAGGAGTCACCAGAATTCCTAACATTAAAATGAGAAAATCTGTCAACTATCTTTCCTTATATAAGTGAGGTGTGATGGATGTTACTCTGGTTCCGTCATTCTCTACTGTGTGCATATATTAAAACATCACAGTGTCCTCTACAAATGTAATTATCAAAGTAAAAACTGCTGGGCGGTGGTGGTGCACGCCTTTAATTCCAGCACTCGGGAGGCAGAGGCAGGCAGATCTCTGTGAGTTCAAGGCCCGCCTGGACTACAGAGTGAGTTCCTGGAAAGGCACAAAGCTACACAGAGAAACCCTGTCTTGAAAATCAAAAAAAAAGGGGGGAGAGGGGGTTAAAAACTAAATGTAACACAATTATTTATCCATTAAAAATAATAAATAAAATTTTAAAAAGTTAATATGGACTGGACTTGTGTGGTCAGATGAACTGTTTGTGAGTTAATAGAGCCAGTGAACATTCCACAGGGAGCAGGGTGATGAAAGCACTTCTTTGTCTTGGTGAGGGGACCATGACCCACATGACTCCTGGAGTCCTATGGGGGCCTGGGGAGCAGAGATGGGAACTAAGCCTTCTTATGAGAGGTCTAGATAGAGGGGAGGACTATTTGGGGGGAAAGCCTGGAACTAAGAGGGACTGAGTTTAATATGTACGGAACTAGAGTTAGAGCTTCTGGAGCCTGAGAAGGAATGAATAATGCTTTGTTGATGCCCATGGGGGGGGCTGTCCTTTTCTGAATGGAGACGGAGGAGGTGGGGAGGCGGCAGGGACAGAGGAACAGGGAGACAGGAGGGAGGGGAAACTTCAAATGGGGTGTAAAATAAAATAAATGAAAAAAATTAATGAAAGAAAAAATGGAATGGATAGAGCTCAAGGCCAAGTGCCAGTAGGTATGCATGTATGTATGTATGTATGTATGTATGTATGTATGTATGTATGTATGTATAAGTCAATAAATCAATCAATAAATCAATAAGTCTGGGAAGGGTTCAAATGTTCAAAGTTCCCTTGATTCTAGATGCAGTTCGAGAACTTCATTAGGGGACAGTGGTATACCTGAAGCCCAGGACTGTCTTATGGAACTTGGGACCCAAAATCTAGGGTTGAAGAAAGGGATATGTTTGCCTTACATCAGTGTTATATCTCATCTAAGGTTTTTCATTATTGTGTTACATGTGTATTGATGATAGGTTGATAATTTTGATAACCGCTCTCTGGGCGTTGGTGGCACACACCTTTAATCCCAGCACTAGGGAGGCAGAGGCAGGAGAATCTCTGTGAGTTCAAGGACAGCCAGGGCTACACAAAGAAACCCTGTCTCAAAAACCAAAAAAATAATAATAATAATAATTTTGAGTCCTCTAGACATGTTCACAATGGCAGACTCACATTTCAGGAGCAGCCTTCCTCCTGCACTAGGCTTCATGCTCAAATATCCTTGTAGATACTATGCTCCTTATTGCCCACTTCTGAATACATCATGCCAATATAAGAAGGGACACAGAACTCCCTCCTCACTACCAAGAGAGGTGGGCATTCCCTTCCCCACCATTGCTTTGTAAGCAGGATGCGATAAAAAAAAAATAGGAAGAGGAGAATGAAGTGAGAGAAGGAGGGTCAGAGAAATCAGCAATAAGAAAGTGAGGACCGTGGTGCAGAGAACACTGAGAAATGGAGGGCCATGCAGAGAGGCAGTGTGGGTAGAGAACGGAAGACCATGCACAGAGGCAGTATGGGTAGGGTTCAGATGAGAATGTGACACAAGAACACAGCATAGGGTGACTGACAGTTGTACCTCCATGCTTGACTTTTATATGAATTCTAGGGATCAGCCAGGCATGGTGGCCCGTGCCTTTTAATCCCAGTACTTAAGAGGCAGAGGCAGGTGGGTCTCGGTGAGTTGATGTTCTTCATAGTGAGTTCCAGGACAGCCAGGGCTACATAGTGAGACCCTGTCTCAATAAATAGGTAGGTAGAGAGAGAGAGAGAGAGAGAGAGAGAGAGAGAGAGAGAGAGAGAGAGAGAGAGAATTGCTGGGACTCTGAACTCGGGGCCTCGTACCTGTGTGGCCAGCACTTTACCAACTGAGCCATCTATCCTTTGGGCCCTTTTTTGTAACCGGGTCTCACTACATAGTCTAAGCTGGCCTTGAACTCATGGCATCCTCCTGCCTTAGCCTACCGAGTTCTGAGATGACAGGCATGCGTCACCACAACCCGCTTTCCCTTGACTATCATCATGGGAATGCAGCTCAGTGACAGAGCAGTTACATAGAAGGTTCAAGGCTCTGGCTTCAGTGCCCATCACTCCAGAAAAAAGTACAAGTTTTGATAAAGCATGTAGTGAATCCTGTGTTTTCATCCAATCTGACAGTCTCTATGTGATACTTTTGTTCTTTATTTATGTGTGTGTGCCTGAGTGTATTTACAAACACCACATGTTTGCAGGAGCCTGCAAAGGGCAGATGTTGTTGGATCTCCTAGAACTGGAGTTACAGACCACCAAATCAGCATGTGGATGCTAGGAATCAAACCCAGGTATTCTGCAAGAGCAGCACATTTAATGGCAGAGCCATCTCTCCAGAACTTACATGTTGTTTTTGTTTTGCTTGTTTGATATGATCTACATCACCATATAGGCTGAGCTGGCCTCAAACTTGTGATCCTTCTACCTAAAATATGTTACAGGTATATGTCACCATACTTAGCCAGACTCTGGATTTTGTTTTTAAGTATTATTTGCTTATTTAATGTATATGAGTGCTCTATCTGCATGTACAACTTTATGCCAGAAGAGAGCATTAGATCCTACTACACAGGGTTGTGAGCCACCATGTAGCTGCCGGGAACTGAACTCAGGATCTCTGGAAGAGCAGCCAGTGCTCTAATTGATCAGCCATCTCTCCAGTCCCAGACTCTGGATCATAATAGAAATTAAGCATGAAAAGGTACATCTAAAGCCGGGCATGGTGGCGCACACCTTTAATCCCAGCACTC